>CATIWJ010019566.1:0-15265 GCA_949640765.1 Croton laevigatus
TGGACAAACCATGTAAACACAAATCATTTATTTATGGGTGATGACTAAGACATGGGCAAGCCCCCTTGCACACGAGTCATCCGACTTTTAGCGAACCGGTGGGTTCAAATTTATACAAATAATAATGTTGTAGTGGGGCTTGTTGTTGTACGGTTGGACTACGTAACCGCTAATAGTAAGTTCTTATTTATTGCGATATAAGTCAAAAGCTTAGACTATTTTTATTTTTTATTTTCTGTTTTTGTGTTGTTACTATCAATTTTTAGTATTTTCACAGAGTGATTTGCTTGACTTAAAAAAAAGTTGAATAGAACTTTCAAAAGTTTAAAAAAAAAAAAGTGTTGATTTAGAAATTTCAACGGAAAGATAAATTTAGTTGAAAAAGATAATTAGAGATGGGATTGAATAATCTCGAGTAGATTACATTTAATCGTTTTGGCATTTTTTCTTTTGTAAACGTCAATTCCTTTCTTGTTTTAATATTCTAGAAAATATATTATATTTTTTTTGTTAAAAAAAACATAGATTATATTTTTATTGTATAATTTCAACTAGAAGATAACTTGAAACTCAAATGGTTCAGATGTTATAGATTCGGCTCTCGTCTTTTTTTCTCCGGCCACCCTTCCCTCCCTCATATCTCTTTAAAAAAAATAATTAAACCCATAAACAAAATCAATTTGGATTTGATCTTATAATGCCGGGGTCAAATTAATTTAACCGAATTTGAGCTTGACTTATTTAAAAATAGTTAAGTTCATACTCAGGCTAATAAATTCAAAAATACATAAAAATTAAAAGAAATTTATTTTTAAAATTCAGTTTGAGCTCCATTATGTTTATATATGAATTTGAATATGGTGTTTACCCAATTAAGTATTAGGGAAATAGTTCCCTGCACCGGTGTATCCCGAATATTTTCAACGTACACTAACACAAAATCTTTTACTAAATTAAACTTTTATATCATCTATAGAACAATTTCTTTTATCCAATTATAAGAGATCACTCATTTTTCAAGTTGAAGGAATTAAATTGAATTATGAGCACAAGAATTATTTAATACTGCAACTTATAATTTAATTTCTTTCAATAATTTCCAACTCTCACACAACATTCAACTTTATTTCACAAAAAAAAGAAAAAGAAAAATCAATGCTCTGAATGCCGCATAGCAATACCGGAGAATACAGTTTGTAGCAAAGTAAGCACTAAAACTATATGGTTCCTGGAATTGTTGAAGCAACTCTTAATGGAGTACTGAAATATACTTGTCTTACCATTGCTTTCCACTTATGAAAACGCACCTCATAATATTCATTCAGCTGTCTAAAACTATCTCCGTAAAGGTTCTTATTTTCAATAATTTGCCATCCAATTTTATTAAAAAGGTTGGCAGTTGTTCGGTTATCCCCAAGCCAATTCACCATAATTCCCTTTGAGTAAGTAACTCCACATCTTTAGCAGTGTTGATCAAATATTCCATCAAGAATATGTAATTACATATTTTGGCATCGTCTAGGCTGTGACACTGTTCAAGCGCCATGATGTTTCTAATAAGAATTTCCATAGAATCATCTAATCTAAAGCATGGCATCACCGATTTCCTGTTACTAAATTGTACGTCGAGCAAGCATTTGCTTTGGCTCACCTCAAACTCCACTCCCGCCGCATGCAGCTCAACTCCGCAGTATAGAAGTTCTTTGTCTTCTTTCTTTTGTTTGAGAATTCCACTGTTTTCATTCTTGTAGTGGTTGCAACAATTTGAGAAGCAAGTCAGGCTGGAGGTGTTTAGTTGAAGAAGGGAGAGGAAGATGAAAATATCAAAGTAAATCTGTAAAATGTTTTGTATGCTCTGCAAAACTTTTATTTTGTTGGTTGTGATAGCTAAAGAAATCAAGAGTAAGAAAATATTTTCCTTGCTCTCGGTAAGTGATATTTCCCAAGGTCTAGTGAGGGAAACTTTATAAGCCATGGTTCACCTTGAAAGAGCTAATGGTTAGGTCTAGTTGCTGTGATCCTGAAAACAAAAGGAGAGGGCAAGAGTGTTGCCTTAGCTAACACTCCGATGCCTAAGTCAGTCCAGGGATCAGTCGGTATAAAGGAATAATCAAGAAGAAGAGAATTCAGTCCCCAGAATAATAGATCCTTGAGGTATTTATAGTAAAGAATTTAAGAGCATCTTACACGTGAAACCCCTGTAATGACAACTCACCTGTAATGATGACAGTAAATATCCACTTTCCGTATTGATGACTGTAATATATATATATTTAAAGGCCCATGCTTATCAAAGTACGGGTCGCTTGTCTGTTTGTCCCTGTCAGAGTATGTGTCACGTGTCTGCTTTTATATACTAAGAATGTGATTAGGAAAGTCCTGACTGGAATGAATCTTGAGTGATGGATCGGTACCGATCTGAGCCCTAGGTGCCGATCGAACTGTCTGGGGGGTCAGTCATCGAGTGTTGACCTTCAGACTCCGACTAATGGACTGGGTTCAGATCGGTTCTGGGCCTTCGTTAGGCCCAGATAATGAGGGTCTATCCATAAGGTTCCTCTAGCCTTGGTCCCTATAAGCGCTGTATCATCACATGTCCCCCCAAGTCCCTTAGTTAAAGACTGAGGGTAATCATTATGTGTACCGATCTAGTTCGGTACCGTATACTCAATCTATCGTTCGATATGCTTGATTTGACGTTCGGTGCTTTTTAAACAGCTGTCTTGTTGGGCTTCGAGCTTTCTAGCCCGCTAGGGCACATCTCACCTTCTTTTAGGCAGTCATTATTTAACTTTTTAGGCGGCGGCCTTTTCCCGCCCAAAGACCACTGCACGACACGTGTCCTATTTTAGGTGAAACGTTGCCTCGGTTCTGAAACCATCATAATGGACGACCTTTCGCTTATGCAACCATCGTATCATTTCTTTTATAAATATCAGCCGCTTCTCTATTTTAAAATTTTTACTCGTTATTATCATCTTTAAGAGCTCTGCAATTTCGGTTTCCTTTCTCGCAATTCTTCTCTGCAACTTCGATTTTCTTTTGTTTTTCAGCGTAGCATACTTGTCTTCCCCCACAAATCAGGTAGAATTTTATTCTATTTGTATTCTTTTCCCTTCTTGTTTGTTTAAAATTGAGAGAAAATGAGTGATCAGAGCGATTCCCAAAATCCGTCTGTAGAGTATGTTGCCCAGTTTTTCGGGGAGGAATCCGGCCATTCTGTATCTAATATGGTCGAAGGTCGTGTAAGGGTGTCCCCTTCTGGTAGACGATACCAGCTGAGGGATGAATCTGAGGAATCTAAAGAGAGTGCTCAGATTCAAAGAAGGAAGGGTCAGCTGGTCATTACCGAAAGACGAGCGATACCTGCCTGACCTCTGACGGCCATACCGACCTCGAGCAAGGGTGCCGTAAAGAAGCAGGCTTCTAGGGCTACCGATCCCCGGGAAAAAGTAGCGGAAAAGAAAGTAGCTGAGCCTGTTGCTTCGAGAACAAAAGTGGCCGCCGAAGCTCTATCCGTAGAGTACATCAGAAGTGGACTGAGCGAGGTCAGAATCAAGGAGATATCCTTCATATACGATATTCCCAAGGACTTTGCCTGTTATCTACCCGGAAAGGGTAGATGTGCTGACCAAAATCCTCTAGAAGCAAACGGGAGGGTTATCTACGTGGATGACTTATCGTCAGGATTGAGGTTTCCTCTGACGAAACTAGAGGAGGATTTACAGAACTACTATGGGATGAATATCGCTCAGCTAAATCCGAATTCATGGAAGATCGTTCGATCAGTACAATTTCTAGCGTCAGCTTGTCCAAAGCCGTTCGCATTAACCTTAAGGGAGTTCTTAGGTCTATACAAGGTGGTGGTGAACAAGAGGTTTGATCACGTCCACCTTTAAGGAGAGAAAAAGCTACTCGCACTGCCTTCCTATCTCAGAAAAGGTTAGAAGAAGGAGTTCTTCGTAGTTGCACATCCGTCTCTGTGTGCCGTTCCTCAGAAATGGAATAGGAACGTGGACCCAAAGAAGCACAGCGAGCTCGAAGAACTGATCATTAAAGAGAAGAAGCATACAGATAGGCTTCTGAACATGGTAGCAGGTGGTCCATATGATGCCGGCTACCTTACCGAGCATTGGTATACAGGTGTGGTGACCGATCATAGAGGAAATCGGTTGAACCGGAGCGACGGTAACTACCAAACCTAATGTTTTTAATTCAGTCATAGCACTGATCATAATATTTTTTTACTTGTTGCAAGAATGACGTCGTTTCAAGAACTGATGGTTGAGCTAGAGAAGAAGAAGGCTGAGAAGGTAGCCAATAAGCGATTGGGTCAGAAGGGCTCGAGTAAAGAGAGAGGAGCTTCCAAAGAAGAAGGGCTTCGAAGAAAGAGAAGACGGGTAGAGGCTCCAACAGATGCCCGTAGGGAAGATACTCCTCTCATAGAGATTCGTGAGGAAGAAGTTCCCTTAAGAAGGGCGTCTCCACCGAGACCTGTAGTGGAGACGAGCACTGGACAGATGACCCTCAGCCAAGTGGGGCCGTCGTCAGTCCGTGAAATTGAGGAGCCTTACCGTACCGACAGACAAGGAAGAGGTGACTTTTTTTTCTAGGCCAGCAGGGACCACCAGATCAGAGGGTATTCACAGATCCATCGGTACCTTCGAGAATTATACAGTGGAGAAGTATAGACCCAACCCTAGTGTGACAAATCTAGGTTTGTCACAGGACATCGTCAAATCCGTCAGAATGGCCGCCGACAGACAGAGGTTCGCTGCCATGGATCGTGCAGAAAGAGTAGCTCTCGGCTATAGCCATGGCCTGCAGGTGAGGCATTATTGTTTGAATTCTGGGGTAAGTAATACCGACTTGATACTAATGATGTTTTGTGCGGCAGATGTTGGAACTCTTCCACACTGAGACCGTTCTGGCCAGCAAGGATAGGAAGCATTCCGAAAAAGAGAAGTTGAATTGAACAAAAAAAATGCTGAGCTAGCATTGAGCTTGGCTTCTGCTAAAGAGGAGTTGAATAACCTCAGTCAGCGGAAGGATGCTGAGGTCCAAAGCAAAGAGGCGGAGCTCAGGAGACTGAGCGCCGAACTGGAATCTGCCGAAAGGAGGGAGCGGAGTACTGGCTATGCCTATGAGGCTTCAAAAGAGGAAACAGGGATGGTGAGGAGGCAGCTGGATACAATGAAGGAAGATCTTTATAAGGTGGAAGTGGAACTTCGCTTGACAAAAGAAGATCTCACTCGATCACAAAAAAAAACGGCTGATGTGAAGTTGAATGGCGCTGCTTGGTTGGTCGCTTATCGAGATGAGTATTTTAATGTGCTTAATTGTGGAATTTCATTTAGTTTTTATTCTTTTGATTAGGAATTGTTGGATTTGGCTAAGAGGAAGCAAAAAGAGCATAATTGATTGAGTTTGGAACATTGGAGTCGAAGTCAAGGTTGTATGGACGTTTTCTTGGTGCTGTGAGGAGTTAGCCTTGCCTAAGGCTAACTGCCAAGGGAAATACTGAGGACTACAACCCTTTGGGCTGCTGGCCCACGTTTTTAACAGCCACTCTACACTTAAAATATAGCCTAGGAAGGAGATTAAAACACTAATTTAATATCCAATTTTGTTATATTTATGTGGGGCCTACTTTTATTATTATATAAGCACAGTTTAGGTCTTTAAGAGGGCATTCTGTTTTCGCCTGACATCAATTACGTTTTTTAGGTTTTATTTCATTTTCTTCAACCGTTTTTCCATGGCCATGTGTGGCTAAACTTCTCTTTTCAGTCAAGGGTTAGTTCAAGATTGAAGTTCTTAACGATTGTGAGACCTTAATGTTCTTTAATTCTCTTTGATTAATATATTACATTTATGTCTTTTCTGTGGCTTATTGGGAAAATATATCTTTAGTTTATTTCTATTATTTGATAAAAAGGATCCATTGCTCATCTAATAGGAAATTGCATAGCTATTCAACTCGGCTAAATCCATAATTGTTTAGTCTACTTGATACAAGTAGCGATTGATATAACTTGATTGTAATCAGGCTTTTGGGTTATATTAAGTGAAGGCATAATCTAATCTAAATGAATTATCGTAGTCTTTGTTGGTTAGGGCAAAGTCTTTCTAGTTTTTAATGCAATTGGCAAATTAAATCATTCATCGTACTTAGGGTTGTTTGTTGATTAGGGGTTATTATTATATCGTATCTTAATAACCTAAGATTAAGGAAAAATTAGTTGGATTATCGTGCTTTCTGACAATAAGTTACATGTGATATTTAATTTAAGAGTTATCGTAGAGTCAATAATCAATCCAATAAACTTTATACCACAAATTACCTTTGACAGAGCTCGTTTCCCATTGATTTTCGGTATTTAATTTATTTTGCTGTCTATTCTTAGGCAAGGCTAATCCCTTGAGTTCAACCATTCTCACCATATTTGCAAGTTTCTTTGTTTTAATTTGGAATAACAGATTTTTATTTTTGGTGGATCCGACACCCATCAATGTTTTACATAAGCTATTTTTTAAATATATTAACAACTTAGACTAATTCGAATTAATCGACTTGTGGACACTTCAAAAGGGTGGTATAGCTGGCCACTTAAATTGATATTTTATATACCACTATTATTACTCAGTAAAAAAATATTTGCACACTTCAACTTCATATATATATATATATATATATATATATATATATATATATATATATATATATATATATATATATGAAGACATGAAGACAATGACTTCATACATAATTTAGTGAATAAATAATGAAAACATTGCTATTATTTTCTACTAGTTTTATTGTATAAATAGATCAGAAAAACCTATTAAAAAATGAAAAATGTTATTTTCCTTGGAAAATGAGATAAATTATTGAGCTAATTTTAAATTAAATATATAAATTATTTCTTAAATGAGATATCAGATAAGAATACGTACTGTAGTTAGAAAGAGACAAATAACAATTATCTTTTCTTCTAAGAAATAATTATTTCCTGATTTTAAATATAAAAAGCAATTTGACAAATTTTAATTGTTTCGAGAAAGAGACAATATGATAAGGAATTAGTGAGTCCAATAATTAATATATATCAACAGGGAAAATATAATATATATATTAATAATGTAAAATTCAACCACTTTTGAAAAATAAAGTCCTATATGTATATTGTATATTTATAATGTAAAAGTCCGACTGCGAAAAACATTGGTCCAATTTTGAACCTTATGTAATTGTATCTGCCTGGAAGCGAACGAGTATTTCAATTTTGTATAAATATTAAAATAATAATTAGAAAAATACATTTTTTCTATATTTTGTAACATTATATTTTTTTCTCGTTTTTGGATATTAAACACTTTTTATCCGTATTTTGTAAAATTAAACTATTTTGTTTCTATATGTCGAAATTTTCATTGAATACTTTTCATAATCTCTAAAGCACCTTTTTGGAAAAAAAAATATATTATTGTACTGTATTTTATAATATTAGACTCTTTTATCTCTCATTTTTTGATATTAAAGTCTTTTATGCCTGTAATTTACAAAATTAGACTTTTTTTATCCTATCCTCAAAATTTTATCATAAAATAATATTCTTTTATAAAATTAGGATAAAATAATAAATTTTTTTATATAATTTCTTACAAAATAATAATTTTTTTATCTCATTAAAAATATCACTTTATGAAAAATAAGAGATAATAATAAATTTGTTTTAAATAATAATAATTAAAATTTTATTATTACCTATTGCTTCTAAAAAGTGATATTTTTTATGAGATAATAACAATTATTACTCTATTCGATGGAACCTAAACTTGTGTTTAGTACTCTTTTCATCATCGATTTATGGCTGGAAAAGAAAGGATGACCGAGGTCGGGTTTGACAGGTTCAAAGTGGGTCATAGAACTTCCAACATAATTTTAGATCAAATCTAATACTAAAATACCTCTAAACCTATTAAATAAAAATAATAATATTTTTTGCCAAAAAATAAGTGTATATATGTGCGCGCGCACGTGTATGTGCGTGAATATTAAAAGAGAGTACTTTTCAATCGGAAAACATGTTGAATGTTCTGTGACATGCTTCGAGCTTGTGAACTGGACCCAGCAATTCCTTTTTGCAGGCCATAGATCGACGATGAGGAGGGTACCAAACGACAACTTAGATTCTGCCAAGGAGTGTAATATTTTTTTATCTCACTAGAAAATCACTTTATGAAAATAAGATGTAATAATAAAATTTTAATTATTATTATTTCAATTATTATTTTAAAATAAATTTAATAAAGTGTTATTTTTAGTGAGAAAAAATTATTATTTTGTTATAAATTTTATAAAAAAATTATTATTTTATGAATAATTTTATGAAAAATTATTTTTTGATGAGATTTTGATGAAATGATAAAAGAGTCTAATTTTGTAAAATACGGGGATAAAAAAATTAATATTAAAAATAGGGACAAAAGAGTCTAATATTGCAAAATATAAGGTAATAATATATTTTTTTCCAAAAGGATAGATTAAGAATTATAAAAAATATTGGATGAAAATTTTGATAGAAGAATAAAAGAGTCTAATAAAACATAGAGACAAAAGAGTTTAATATAAAAAAATGAGAGACAAAAGTGTATAATATTACAAAATATGAGAACAAAAGTGTATTCTTCCTAATCTTTTTTTAAGTAATAAAAGTCTCAGTTTATAAAAAAAAAATGTATTATTCCTAATAATTAATTTATAAATATTAAAATAATAAAAATTAAAGAAGTTAATATATATATTACCAATTATACCTTTAACATATGGTTTCATGGAAAGTGTAAAATATTAGAACTAAATAATAATATGCCTATAGAGAAGAGAATGACACATGTGACAAATTATAACTAATTTGTCAGTCTTTTTATTATTTTTTCTTTATTCTATTTGTATTTATCCATACAGTAGCCGCCCCCCCCCCCCCCCCCCCCCAAATATATATATATATATAGAGAGAGAGAGAGAGAGAGAGAGAGAGAGAGAGAGAGAGAGAGGTGTTGAATAGCTTTGAAATTTTTTCTTATTAAATGGTATAAATTAATTTATATAGGATAATAAAATTATTGGGTTGTTTACAAACCACGACTGGGAATTATCATTGTTTGATAGGAGTAAATAAACAAAAAATTAATTAAAAATAATTAAACAAATACTACGGGACATACTGAAACATATGTATCCAATAGTAAATTAAGTTAAATTTTAAAAATTAAAAAGTTATTATCTTTTAATATTAATTAAAAAGAATTACAAAGATTGAGATATAATTTTTGATGCAAAGACTGCGTCTCCACTGCTCCCATATATCATTTTCAAGTTAACGTAACCTTAATTTGATGCAAGTGTAGATACATCCAATTTATACCACTATTTAACCTTTTATTTTTCCCAATTAAATTCCTCATTATTGAATAAAATTATATATAAAAATAAGAATGCAATGAGTTTGAAAAATTGACCTTTCTTTTCAAATAAATTAACAATATATTAATATCCTTTTAGGAAATAAAATTAATAGATAATAAAAATGAAATACATTCAAAATTTATTATAATAGAGAAATAAGAAATACATACGTAAAATAATTAAATATTTTGATGCAGACGATCTTTATTGGTTCAAAAATTAGTCTTTCAAATTGGACAACATTTAAAATTTTCTGCAATTATGCTCTTTCGAAAACTGACTATATCTGAAACTAGCAGAAATGAAGGTTAAGACATCAATTTTAATGAAGGAACATGTTGCACTATTAGACTTCATTGTTGTAAAATTATCACCCATTTTGAAAATTCTATCTCCATTTAAAAACAATCAACCATCTATGTTATATTTTGAAATGCCAATTAAAAAAAAAAAAAAAACTAAATACAAACACATAAAAATATCATAAAACAATACAAACTTATAAGGGTAATACCAAATCCACAAGGGATACAATTCACAATCAAAAACTATTAGCGAAATAGTTCTGAGAGAGAAAATATGAAACTTGTTTCAAATAAATTAAAATTTGGAGCTTATAATAGAAATGTTAACATCGAAATTAAAATGTAACCTCAATTTGGAGCTTACGAGTGAGTTTCAACTGCTCCCACATATCATTTTCATGTTAACGTAACATCAATTTGATGCAAGTGTGGATAAAAGTATGTACATGACTTCTTCCTGATGGGGACTATTTATCAAATACAATTCCTTTTCATGGACTACAGCCAATAACCATTATGCAACTTGGCATTACAATTTCAATTTACACCATTGAATGAAATTATATATAAAATTAAGAATGGAATGAGGTTGGATATTACTTTCTTTTTCCCCTGAAAATGTTTTACATAATAATAAAGTTTTGAAAAATTTACAAAATTAACCTTGAAATTTAATATATTTATATTAATTTGTCACTCTAGTTTATAAATGAACTCTTTTCTCTCAATATTTTAATTTTATTAAACTAATTTATCATTCCATTAAAATAATATCTAATTAACATTTTCAAACTTATGGGTTTTTATTTATACCATGATTTGTAATTTTTTCCTTGAAAGTTTGTGAAAAGTTAGGTTGGGGGTAAAGGGGAAGTTGAATACTTTCACGAAAGTTGAAGTGCTTGGTTAGAGGGGAAGTTAGAAGGAAAATGGGATTTAAAGGAAGATGGAGGGAAAGTTGGCATTTTAAACTCACCCCCATAGCCCCAAAGAAGTTACACTTCCTGAGAAGTGTATTGGCATAGAAGTGGGCTTTGAATCAAACAATACCTAAATTCAATTTCTAATAACTCCTATGTCAAAGGGGTGTGAAAAGTTTTTACTAACGAATTTATGACTTACAAACAAAAAGATTATTATTCTTTCTAGAATAAACATTATCACATAAGTTTACAACAGTAAGATTAATTAGATAATTAATGAAAATTATAATATTATATTAGGGGAAAGACAAACTCAAAATTTAATTTTGGGTTTTTACCAATTAATTCAAAAAAAATTTATTTTTGATCCAATCCGACCTGACCCTTCCATTGACAAATTGGTAAAATAAGACTAAAACCCTAATTCGTCCTCAACCCAACCTTGATCCGAACCTAATCTTAGTCAAATTGGGTTTGGTTCGTAATTTTAGGTGGTCAGATCTTCGGAGTAGGACCAAACCCGAGCCATGCACACCCATACCATTAACAAAGTTTTAATAGGTGACATATTTTATTTCATTAGTATTAATATAGGGATATTATAAAAAAACACAAATCCCTATATTTTCATCATAATAACATTTTCCTCCCTGTCTTTATTTTTTTGGACTAAAAAATTCCTGATTTATTTTTCAGTTAACATTTTTCTCCTGTTTATTTTTTCTGTTAAAATAACGGTTCAAGGATCAAAATGTAATTTTTAAGGGCCGTTTTAAAAAACACAAGAAATGAAAGGACCAAACTGTAAATTTATCATCTTCTTCCTCTTCAACCTCCATGCTTTTTGTTTTCTTCCTGTTCAGCCAGTGGTTGATGGTTGATCGTTGCCCTGTATGTAAATATGCCATCTTTCGTTGATCTCATCATCAAGTACTTTGCATTTTACAATGTACAAAACAAAGCCTTTCCGGAAAGTGCAAAACATTTCACAGATTTACTTAGATACTTTAATCTTACTTCCACTCCACCAGATGATCCCTCCCTTGCAACAGATGAAACTAAGCCGAGTTGTTTCTCAGATTTACTTTCATATTTTAATCTTAATTAATTATTGTTGTTGACGACCATTTATCATAATCAACGGAGTTGTTCTAAGTAGTAAGCGGCTTAAGGAAGTATTAGGTTCAAGATCTACAAAAGAGTGCTATTTTGTGATTTTTTTAACTCACTCCTAAGAAGTTGATTTTATTTTCTTCCAATTCGGTTGGTGTTATCTTGATGATGATATTTGAGAAAAGACTTTTCAATTGTAGAATCATGTTTTATATATTGCAGTCCTTTTATATCTTGTATTTATAGCTGAAATCCATGAACTAAAATACAAAACATACTATAATTAAGATTATTGTGAAGTTGACTAGTAGACTATTATATTGCAGGCCACAAGTTGATGAAATGAAAGCTTTATTCACCTAACAAAAATTCATATAAAAAGACTACTAGTCTTTCTAATACATATATGAGCAAGGCTACATATCTCGATGACTCAAAGGAATTTAAAAATGTTATTTCTGTTTCAAAAGAGTCTCATCTCTTGTAAGGATAAAAAACTTATAATTGTAATAGTTAAAACAAATGGGGGCAGAAACGTAAATGTCATATTTGCTGAAACGCTAACGCGAAAGAGTAACGATCAACGATAAGCATCAGCAGCAGCTATGGTGAAAGTGCGCATGAACACAGCCGATGTGGCCGCTGAGGTAAAGTGCTTGCGATGATTAATCGGAATGCGATGCTCCAATGTTTATGATCTCACTCCTAACTTAAGCTCATACTATTTGTTTTCTCGCTCTTTTCATATTAATTCTGCCAATTTGTTCTTTTTCCTTAATTTCAATTGGATTTTCTTCTTTGCAGACGTATATATTCAAGCTAATGAATAGCAGTGGAGTAACGGAATCAAGAGAGAGTGAGAAGGTTTTGGTAGCGTGTTTCATAAAACACGTTAACGTGAAATGATTACAGTGACGCCTCACAAATTTGAGATGCCATGTGTGAAATATCGAAATTGGGCCCTAAAAGATATTTATATATAAAAAAAATAATAAAATTCATTATAAGCAAGAAAATAATCTATAATTCACTAAAACTATATCTTCTTTTATTAAAGAAAAAAAAATACGAAATTATAAAATCCTTGAAACAATCTCTAAAAAGACAAATTTAATAGGTGAGAAAATAATGAACAAATAAAAAGGAATTAAGAATAATTTATTTCTTCTAAAATAAATAAACAAAACAAACTTTTCTTGAGGATAGCAATTTATGAGCAGCTATTTACAAAAACATAAAAGATTAAACTTGAGAAAGGACCCCTAAATGGTTCAGTGTAGAAAGTAAGTGTCAATTAGTAAGGCAATAAAAATCTATGTTAAAAAAAATAGTAAGGCAATAAAAATTTCAGAATTCAGTCACCAAAATTACACTTGCAATCAACCCTTCAATTTGTTTTTTTCACTTTCTTGCAAGCTGATTTTGAACTTGGGTAAAGATCACGCTTTACTTCTCCCAATAATCTTCAATAGCAGAGCAATATATAGTTTTACCCTATTTGTTTTGTTTTTGAGTTTTTTCAAACTCTACAAATCCTGTTATGGCGAGGAAAGATTGGGTCGATTGGGTAGAGAAAAGTCAAACTTTATTATTAATTTTTTTTTTTTTTTTTAAGAAAAAGGGGGCTCTTTATAATTTGTGGGCAAAGTGCAGTGGCCGGACCGTATAGGTGGTTAGCCGGGCATGACTTTCGTACTTAATAAAGGTTTGCTTTGTAACAATGAGTGATATTACATTTCAATGTAAATATTTGCTTGGCAGAGAATTAACTAATAATTGTTCCTGTGTTTTTTAATATTAGACTATTTTGTTCCTATTTTTTAATATTTCACTCTTTCATTCTTGTATTTTACAAAATTGAATTGTTTTATTCTTCTATCAAAATTTCTATTCACTCCTATTAAAATATTTTTCTAATACCTAAAATACACTTCAATCTATTTAAGCCCAAAAATATCTTTCTCCTCTCTATTTTTCTTCTTCTCCTTATTGCTTGCGTGGTTCAGATTTCAGTTTGCGAGATGTGCTAAACATCTCGAAGAGAAAAGGGAAAAGAACTTCTTCACTGGTTTGAAATTCAGTGGTAACTCCATATTTAAAAGGTCATGCCGACAATTTTTATATCTTACATAAATAATGTTTTCATAACCAGACTGGAGATTGGATCAACGCAATGCCCGGGTCAAGGTTCAACTTGGTTGGACCGATTTAACCGAGTGTATAACTTTTTTTAATACATATATAATTAATGCAAACATTATCACTTTACTTTTTATATTTTTAATTTCTATATTTTATTTATAAAATTTTATATTATTTCACAAAATAATATATATACTACTCTAAGTTTTTAAGATAACTTAGTATTATATTTTAATAAATTTTAGATAATAATAAAATTTTATTTATAATATTAGATTATAATAATAAAAAATAAATTTATTGATTATTTTATGATACTTATTTGTAATGAATTTAAAAAAAAATTAAAAGAATTAAAAAAAAATTACAATGACAGGAATAAGAGGAAGGCAACGTTGTTCACTTTCTTATCCCATGTCGTTCAAAAAAGAGTAATCAATTCATTATATATGACATTTCCTAGAGCTAGTGAAGAGAGAGGAAGTTTCAAGCCAAAAATTATTCCAAAAGCATACAAGATTGCCAGCCCCCACAAAAAATCTTGATATTTTGATTAAACCAGTCCCGAAATAATTGATCATTGAAAATATCGCGAATAGCAGACCAGACCGTGCTTGAGTTGCGAGGAGCAAGTTGTGACGTATCCCATATTCTACCTTCAGTGGGGTGGTATTTTGTGTGAATTAGCCTTGCCCAAAGGGAAGACTCTCCATTGAATATCCTTCAAAGGGCTTCATGAACTCCACAGAGGGACGGATTGGAAGGAGCTGGAATGATGAACTGGTGGTGGTTAAGATTGAGCTTTATTATTTAAAAAAAGATAATTTGGTCCCATTTAACATTTTTTTGGTCTTAGTCTTTTTATATGTAATGTATTTTGATTAGGCGATAAAGATTTGGACCAGATATAGATATATCCAAAATTATGGGCAGATGATATAGGAACTTGAATTTAGAAGATAAATTAGTTTAAATTAACGAGAAAAAAAAGGATTAAATTATAGAGTTTCAACACAACATTCAACTTTATTTTTAAAAAAAAAAAATTGAAAAATCAATGCTTTGAAGGCAATATAGCAATACCAGAGAATACAGTTTGTAGCAAAGTAAGCACTAAAAAAATGATTGCGGCAAATGTAACTTGTCTTAGCGTTGCTTTCCACCTATGGAAACGCACCTCATAATATTCATTCAGCTCTCTGAAAATATATCCGTAAAGGTTATTAACTTCAATAATTTGCGATCCAAGTTTATTAGTAAGGTTGGCAGCTGTTTGGTTATCCCCAAGCCAATTCACCATAATTCCCTTC
>CATIWJ010019689.1:0-15322 GCA_949640765.1 Croton laevigatus
AAAGAAAGACAGCTGTATACAGCTGTATAAGATAATTACACAGAGTGATTTTAGGAAGCTGTAAATGGAAAGCTAAATCTACTCCTAATTTACAACCTAATTATGATAATTTACAGCCTAATTATGACTCTCTATTGACATGAAGGAGGTTTGTTATGGGAGAGATAAACTAATTTCTCTTGGGAACAACAAATTCTACATATTTATATATGTGTTGGGTTATTAGGGTTACCTATTTAACCCTATTACCCATCACAACTTGATTTGGTTTACCATGACTCATAAGTCATGACGGATTTCAATTAATTAAATAAACTAATTACTACCTCCGTCTTTTTAAATTCTTTACACCCTAAAAACATAAATACCAAGAAATAATCAATACAAATACACATATAATAATAAACAATTACTAATCATTTACACCACTTACTTTTTCATCAATATCAATAAAAAAATAATAATAAACAATTACAAAACTTACAATAAATGTAAATATAAACAACAAAAAAAGACACTTCAAAAAGGAAATGTAAACTACCCCAAAAGACGGAGGTAGTATTTAATTATTCCAACAAAAAAGAAAGAAGAGACGTAGAATGTTTGAAACAAAAATCGAGTGGAGGAGAGGTTGATGGAAATTGGACAGTAGCGATCGAACTTCTTATTATCATTCGTCTTCTTCCAAATGTCTTAGGCAATCAGAATTTAAGGAAACACTCTAAAACATATATTTTGGTTAAATTTTTTACGGTATTGATTGTGAAAATCAAGACGCAGACATTTCAATTTTTAGGAAGATTTATAAGGGTTTTGTCTCGATTCCAACCTCAAATTGACGTTGGGCTAGACGGCCGCGCTGGTCTTCCGGGGATGATGATGGTCATGATAAAGGAGGTGAAGCCGTTGTTGTATTTTTGTTTTTTTTTTAGCAGTTTGAAATTTTGGTGATATTTGCGAATGACGATATGAAAGATAAAACAACTGGAGCGAGTGGTTAACCTAATGGGTTAGCCTGGTGGTGAGGTAAGTCACCAAGGACCAAAAGATCCTAGGTGAAAACCTTGAGGTAACTAAAAAAAAAAAAAACTAGAGCGAGTGGTTTATGGAAGGGACAGTTTTGGAATATAAGAAAATTTTGTGCTATATTTTCGGGGTTTTGTATTTTGTGCTATTTTATTAATTTGAAACTATATAATATGCTATTTTCTAAGTTTGAGGCCTTATTAGACTTTTTCCTTCGAGAAAGAATATTCTTTTTATTTTTTTTAGAGTTTAGAAAAAGTATTCCTAATATTTATTTCATCAGTTAAAAAAATCCATAACAAGTTTATTCAAATGATTTAAAATTTACAATATAATAAAATTTTCATTTTTTTTAAAAGGTAATAAAATTTAGAAATTAATACTTAGTTGTCATGTAACGGAAAACAACAGAATTTAATCATCAATATTACCATATAAATTCCCAAATATCTCCCTTTAAAGGAAAATAATTTGAATGGCGGTCCACAAAAATATAGAATGATTTATTTTTTTTTAGGAAGAAATATTGAAGGGATTTTATTATCATATTAAGTAGTTTTTTAAACTTAATTCCAAATTAATTTAAATTTTATCCTAATTTAAAAAAACCTTAATTTACAATTAGAATTTAAATTATTGAATAATACTAAAATTCCTATTATTTGCAATTAAGTTGGCAATTTTTTTTTTTAACATAATATTAAGTTGGCAATGAAGCACTCTTGTATGAGTCAATATCAATTCAAAACGAATTTTTTTTTAAATTTCGTAGACGACTTATTTTTACTAAAGAAATTACAATTGGCTACAGCCAAGCCTAAACAATCTTTAGGACCATATATCTATATATTCGACACGTGTAGCTTATTTTCTGCAGTGCTGCCTGGTAGAATCAGGGCCGCTGCTTTGTTACGATATTGATCTTAGGGACGCACAAAACAGCTGACCAAGTCTTTTGAGGGTAGCATTTAAATTGGAATCAAAATTGAATAAGGCAATTCTATAGTCAAAACAGAACAGAAAATATGAGCCCTATAAAAAAACCCGCGCCACCACTATGTCTGTATTCCGTAGGGAGAGGAGGAGCCGCCGTCGGCGCTGCCACCTTCAATTGTCATTCTTCCACTAATGCTCTGTTTGAAACGATGCGTCGCAGTACTTCTGCGATGCTTCTGATAACTTTTTTCTCCGTTTTCCTCTGCGCTTCTTTTTCCCTCTATTACTCCCGAAATCCAATCTTCATATCGGAAGTTTTGTATTCCGGCGATAGCCTAGCCGCCATCTCTGAAAATGCCGATTCTGCTAATATTTTTTCTCAAGAAAGGTTAAACCATCCGTCTCGCCGCGTGTACTCTATTCAAGATTCTGATATTATTACTTCGGTTTCGGTTTTATTGCCGGATTGGCAGGTTCTTGTTATTGTACCTCCGTATACGGAGGATTCGCAGATGCTTTCCAACCAGAATTTGACCTGTTTATATCCTAGCAAGTCAACTGCTCCGGCGAGGTTTGCCGGTTTCTTGCCTTCTTTAAACCGGACTATGTTCAAGTGTTTTCTTCCTAAAGGTGCACGGCGGCCATATCCGTTACGGTCCCCAATGTTGAAGAGATTGTCGGAGGAGGAGCAATCTTTTGTTTATTGGCCGTCGTCTGTGCAGCCGCAAGAGCTGCTGAGGTGGAATTTCCTGGTTTACGAGTCGTTTTCAACAGACGACGACGTCGTTTTATTCGCTAAAGGCCTTAATAACCGGCAAGGGATCAATAGGTCTCCATCGGAGTTGAAGTGCGTATTCGTCAATGAAAATAACAACAATACCGTTATGACGGCCGTTACAAGCTCAGCACAAGAGGTATTCAGGTGTAACCCTCCAGATTTAACGGCATTCGGTTCTGGTTATTCCGATTCCGAGTCCATTATCCTCAAAGTCTCTCTCCAAATCTTAGCGGAAAAAAGAGTGGTCCCATCTGTGGCGTACTACACACCAAAGCGCAAGATTGCAAAACCACAGACAAAGTCACAAATTTGCGCCGCCACCATGGTTTACAACGTGGCCAAGTTCTTGAAAGAATGGGTCACGTACCATTCCAAAATCGGGGTTGAAAAGTTCATATTATACGATAATGATAGTGATGACGAGTTGATCCCCATAATTAAGGACCTTAACCAACAAGGTTATAACGTAGAAACCGTATTATGGGTATGGCCAAAGACTCAAGAATCAGGCTTTTCTCATTCTGCATTATATGCTAATGATTCATGCGATTGGATGATGTACATAGACGTTGATGAATTTGTTTTCTCACCAGCATGGGAAAATTCATCTCGACCGTCGAATCAAATGCTAAAATCATTCCTCTCTCCATCAGAACCAGAATCAGATATGATTGGCGAAGTTTCAATAATGTGCAATGAATTTGGACCGTCGAACCAAAAATCACACCCGGAAGAGGGAGTGACGCAAGGATACAATTGTAGAAGAAAAATGGAAAATCGTCATAAATCGGTAGTATTATTACAAGCAATTGAACATTCATTGGTGAATGTAATACACCATTTTAGAATCAAAGAAGGGTATAAATGGAAACAAATAGGGTTAGAAGAAGCAGTTGTGAACCATTACAAGTATCAAGCATGGAGTGAGTTTAAAGCAAAATTTAGAAGAAGGGTTTCAGCATATGTGGTTGATTGGATGCAGGTTTTGAATCCAAAATCCAAGGATAGGACACCAGGATTAGGGTTTGAAGCAGTAGAACCAGAAGGATGGGAAAGTAAATTTTGTGAAGTCAGAGATGATAGACTTAAGTTGGTTCTACAAAAATGGTTTGGTCCTAAGACAGAAACAGGGTATACAATGGTATGGCAAAGTTAGAATTTTTTTTTTTCACTTTATTTTTTATTCAATTGTAAGTATTTTTTTTTTTTGGTTGGCCAAACTATTATTCCATTTGGGTTTGATTGGTGTGTTTAGTAGTGGGGTGGGAGGTTTAAATTGGTTAGGTTTAGGCAATGCTAATTGTAGGTAGCAATTCTTCTAAAAACAATATGTACTAGCAATTATTTTTCTTGATTTTTATCTCAAAAAGAAAATTATTCTTTTATTTGCTTTTGTGTCACTTTCTTTTTTGGTATTAATAATTTAATACAATAATTTTATTTGATACAATAATATAATTATATTATAGAAGTGTTAGTGTTAACACATTTTAACATGAATTAGAAAAGTTTGTAGTATAATAATATGCAAATCCAATAATTGACAATAAGCTGAGTTCCTTTGTATATTCTCAAGAGAAAATTCATAAAATCATAAAATAATTGAAAGATATTATAAAAATATAGCTAGTTGTAGGTGACATACCACATGAATAATTGAAAGCTTAAATCATAAAAGAAGGCATGTTTATGGGGAAATGGAAAAAAATGGCCTTGACCTCCAGTATAGTTGAATTTTGGGGATTAAGAAGAAGATAATAATAAAGGAAAAAAATCGTTGGAAAAAGGAAAATTTCTTTCTTCACATTCTGGCTTGTACCTAAAGTTTTGCTTATTTTTGGCTTTGAGGTGTTAAATGTAATTACATCCATAAATAAACAAATACTACAACATTGAGAGTAATACGGAAAGAAACTCAGTTCGGCCCATTCACAAAGCCCATTCTAATACACATCCATGATCCGTCTGGTTATTGGTCATTTTCCACATGTGGATCACAGGTCCTGAGTTTGAAATGTCAACTTTAGACATTCATCCATTTTCATGCTATGATTTCAAACAAGAAAGAGAATTCATCAATGTATTGGGCAAATTAGGAATTCAAATTGTACCATTCTATTAAGCTGTGGATTTTTTTTTTCTCCATTTATCGAAAAAAAAGTTCAAATAATTTATAAAAAAAAATGGTAATTAATCTGTACAAAATCTTCTCCTACAGTTGTTGATGTTACGAACTAATCAGCAAGCCATCCTACCTCAAAAAGAAGACTTGCTACCCTCGTATGAATTTCTCTTCTTATTCCTTTTTTTTTTTTCATCTTTTTTGCACAACAAATCTTCAAATCTAACAATGTACCCATTCTCATAGCTGTAATGCTAAATCTGGCTGCTGTGGCGAACCAATTGGCATGCTAGAGCTCGGAGAAGCCGGCGGCAAAAATCCAACATTCAGGTCCGGTGGAAATTGGAAGAATTCTTGTTGATGATATGGCGGTAATCCTCCCTGCCACGATGATTTGCCACTCATCCCTGAATTCAACAGTGTCTGTGAATCCGGACCTGCACACTGAGCTGATGGATTTCCTGACTGTATTAATCCGCTCAAAACTTCTGGCAACTTCATTTTGTTCGAACTAAACACATTGCCTGGCATAGGGGAAAATGTAGAACTGCTAGTCGAAACCATGCCAAACACTTGGGATGGACCTGAAATCTGGTCTGAACTAAAGTTTCCTGCTGCCCTTCCAAGTCTGCTAAAAGCATTTACATCTGCGGGAATTGTGGGTTTCTGCTGAACATGAACCAATGAAGCAGGATCTTTTATTCCGTTCATATTACTGTTTAGTGAACCTAATTTGTTTTGGGAAATTAATCCCCCAATACTTTCCACCACGTTTTCTCTGCTCCATGCTGAAGACTGACTGGTACCGGGAGAATTTGTACCGCTACGACTGGTGGTCAAAGATTTAAGCCTGCTTAAATGGTCATTAGTTACAGAATTGTCCGGTAATTTCGGCGTCTCAGACAATAACGGCTGTTGACCCTCGACCGCCTTATTATCTTCTCCAACCCACCCAGGACCAAACTCAACTCCGGTCGGCAACACCATCTGTATTTTTTTTGCAGCAATTTTCCAGACACTGGGCCCAAGATCTGCAGCGAAACGAGCTAGACTCCTTGCATAAGCATGCTCTGATTTTAAACCTACCTGAAATATACAGAAAAATAAAATCAGGTTACAGTAAATGAAGCCATTCCATTGTACAAGGTTCTTGACGTTCAAAGTGAACCAGCTCAACAATGCAACTCTCACAAAATGCAATTTCAGATTCTTTTTCAAATTTTCAATATCTTTTTGTAACCAAGATATGATAAAAAAAAGTATCAAAGGCTATTATGTAAAGTAGAATTCCCAAATAATGAAAAGAGGAAAAGTGTGTTGGTTTAGAAGTTCGAGGAATTAAGGCAATGAATAATAGATTAAACATCAACTTCCCATTTAGAAGAGCAGAACAGAAGATTGAAAGTTCTTATTCACATACCGTCATCAATTGCTTTGGTTCCCCTCCGAAGATATTCAAGGATGATGGCTCATCAATGGGAGCTGATGGCTGTATATAGGTGTCCCGTCTATTCTCATCTACAGCAAATGGTTTCTTTCCATACTTTAACACAGCCTTCAGAACAGAAGCTGCAAACCAAGACCAAGAGTAAAATAACTTAAAATTCATCGAATGATGCCACATACACACAATGAAACAAATAAAGAAATAACAGAGAACATTAAAAAGTAAATACTTATTCGCCAAATTCCAATTGCCAACCTGGAAATTCATTTTCCCATTCAGATATCCAGGTACCATATGTTTCGCTGCCATGATACCCATAAGACGGTCTGACCAGAACGTCTGCAGGCTGATACTTGTATGAATGGGTTCTTCTGAGATTGTAGCCAGAAGAAGAGTTGGCATTATCCCCTGCAGACGCAAGAGTTGCATCTGACAAACATTCAGGACCAACACGATCGAACGGAGACTTCTCAAGTGGTTTCTTCATCTTTCCTGGTGGTCTGCCTCTCCTAACTATCTTAGGTTGGGGTTCACCTTCATCACTGTCTTGCCTCAGGTTTTCAAAGTCCCTTTTAGCAAGCTCTTGAATGGATCGCGCCTAAGAGAGAATCATTACTTTCAAAATTTTGGCAAAGAGAACCCTTAGAGAAAAGTAAATATAGAAAACTTAGTAATCAGTCAAACCTGTCGAAAATAAACAGTATCTGGAGAATTGTACTGCATTGCATTTGAGCATATCAGCAAAACATCTTTCTGCACAAGTAAAATTTTCAATTTCCAAATTGCATCAAACATTTGCTATCCCAAAAGGCATACCATATAGAAAATAAAGAACACTGTACAAGAGCAGTTTCATACAAAGAGTACAAAAAAGAAGGATGAATTAGTTTAGAGATGGTTCGATGCATTGAAGACATTTTAGAACTAATCAATGATGCTCTACATTTACTCAAGTTAATGCTAACACTGAAAACATTCAATCGCTAGTCAAACACCAGCAAACAAATTATTGACCACACACTGCCAGATATAGTTGACACAAAAACTAGTTTTTTCTTTTGTAGTTATCCACAATGGCAACTTGTCTTATGGTGATTTATCAATGGAATGTCCTATGCAGAAATAATTGAGTATTCTACTGTGAGCAAACTGCATATTAATGACTCTCCTTATGAAGGCAACTAAGTAGCAGATTAAGAATTCAGATCTGCTGTAGATGTACACAGTCTAGTCATAGGCTAATTTCAGAATTCTGCCTTCAGTAATGCAGTACTTACTAATCTTTGCAGTTGTTTTCTACTCTAGAAGAAAAAATCTGGCAACAATATCTAAGAGAGATCACTCTTTATCATCTTTACTGCCTACTATACCATTCCAACAGGAAATTTTGGATTTCAGATAATTATGCAACTCAGTTTTTAAGTTCCTGAGTGGAAAGCCCTATACATTGAATAATTTCTTCTACAAAGATGTTAGAACTCAAAAATAAAATAAAATAAAATAAAATAAAACCTAAAAAGAAGAGAACTTTTTAGGTTGTCTATCCCTTCTAAGCTTTTGTGCGGGACTCAAAAGGTGATTGAATCAAAGAACTTAAAACAGGCGGCCTACTTCATATGCATTAAAAACAACCTCAAATTGTTCCAAGTTGGCATAAACTCCTCCATCTAGCTTTTTCCTCACGGTGGAAAAGTCCATTGGATGCTCAATAATATCATGGTAATCAGGAAGCTGTACCGAAATAAGTTCAATAACACATTATTAGACTAATTTAGAACAGATAATGCGCATAATTATACACAAATAATGCCGGATTGCCAGAATAAAGCACACCTCTTCAGGATCCACAGGCTCTGAGTACACTCCATAAGTATCCTTTCTGTAATGAGTTGGTTAAAAACAAGCCAATCAAAAACCCAATTGAAATCAACCAATAATGAATCAGTTGAGAAAAGACGGGGGGAAAAAGAAAGAAGTGAAAAATACATCTAAGTAGCTAAAACATCACCCACTTTTGAAGTCTGTCAAGAATGAAGACCAACAACTTTTTGTCTGGCAAAGGAGTCGTGGGGCCAGGCTCCACAGATGACTCTGCAGACATATAAATGGCACAGTTTTAATTAATTACACGAAACTTTTTCAAAAATTCCCCAGAAAAATGACTTTTTCATGAAATTTCAGAATGATCAATATACCGTGAAGAGTGTCTGTCGCTTTCGTAGCCTTTTCACCCTGCAAGAAGAGAATTAGACCCGCAAAAAATCAAGCAATTACCCCAAAAACGTTAAAATGAAAATGAGAAAACTATAATTGGTATCTTCAGTGTGATTATTGAAGAAACAAAGAGAAAAGTTTACAGTAAAAGTCGAGCAAGTACAACAGTGGAAAAAATATCAGAGAATTATTATTAAAGAAAGGACAAATTAAAGCTTTTTCAGACAAGAAGGTCTGTGCGTCTATTATTTTGGGCACAACAAGGCCAGATTAAATACTCCAAAACAATCAGTAATAAAATAAGAATTTATTTATAGAAAATAGATAGTATATATATATATTCACTATCAAATAAAGAAAAAAGCTGAAACCTTTTAACCTTAAACCCACCAATTCCTAGATTTCCCGAAAACAATAAATTCGTATAATTAACATCCCAAAAAGAAAAAATAAAACTAAACTTGACTCAGTCAAACACATCCACTCAAATTCGATCCAACTCTACCACCAAACGAACTTCAAATAACGCGCGAAATTCATAAAGTATTTAAATACCCATTTAAAAAAATCCTATCCCCACCAAAAAAATTCCACAAATAACACCAAAAAAACCTCTGCTTTTTGAGAATTGCACTCGATTTTAAAAAGACCCAAAACAAATAGAAGAAGAAGATAAAAGTTGTCAGCTAAGAATCTATAAAAAAAATCACCATATTATCAGATCCGAGACGAGCGGCGCCGATCTTGGGTTTCTTAAGAGCCGCCTCGGAATCACCACCATCATCAGAGCCGTAAAGGGATTTAACACCAATTGGGTAATGGTGATTATTGGCATGTGAATTCAATCCAAGCAAAAGCTTGTGCTTCTTCTTTTTTCGTTCGTCGTCGTCGTCGTCATCATCATCATCTTCATCATCATCGTGATTAGTCGAATCGGGGGAATCGAGATTAGGGTTACGGCGAGTAGATCGGCGGTGGTGGGATAGAAAAGAAGAGGCATTGAGGGAGGAATTAGGGTTTTTGAAATTAGGGTTTTGATGTTGGTTTTGTTGCTTAAGAGAGCGTTTTTGAAGGTCAAGAAGAGAAGGACGTCCCTTTTTCTTCTTCTTCTTGGTCATTGTTGATGATGTAGTACCTGCTATTTCACCCATTTTCTTCTCTTCTCTTCTCCTTCCTTTTTCTTGTTGTTATGTCTTCTTTTTCTCTCTCTATATCTCCCCCTTTTTCTCTCTCTTCCCAACACAGGCGTTATTTTTTTTTATTTCCTACCTTTTTTTATAATATAAAATTATATATTACTGAAAATATTGTAGTAGTATAAAATAATTTGGTACGTGTGACTCGTACGGAGATATACTCACGTGATCGAACTATTTATTTTGTCTTCCTGTATATTTTATTTTATGGTATATTTTTTGAATCAAATTCACTAAAAATTTTAAATAATTATAAATTTTAAAAGATATATATAATTTTCATAAAGTATTATACTCGATTATTGTATTTGTTTGGGTTAATTACAAAGTTGTTCACTGAGTCTTTCAAAACAAAGTTTTTTTGAGAAAAAAAAAAGTTATTGATTGGATATATATTTAATTACAATAGAAATTTCAATATGAGTTTAATTTATTGGTTATTTAGTGGTCGATAATACCATTATTATGAAAAATCATGCCACTGTTATTCCTATTTGCTTCAACAGAGTTAATAACCATTGGTGTATGATAATACTCTGCAATTGCTAATATCTCATTGTATAAAGAATTAAACCCAAAGTATATAAAATTGTATTCTCTCATCTAGATTTAATTAGAGATTTTTTTTTTTTATTCCACCTTTAATTTTCATAAAGAAATTTTCATTTAAAAAAATAAAGAAATGCTTAATTTAGTGTAATACCTACAACAAAAATTTGTATTAACACATTAATTATAAATCTTAAAATTAAGTTGATTTCTCAGTCAAATTTTCTACTATAAGAATATTAAAAATAGTTCATTACCAATTTCAACATAAATTTGAAAAATAAATTTTTCTCCATTTCTTTGAATAAATGGAACGAGGGTATATTAAATTAGTAGAAGGGACTATTCTAACTCCACTAAAAGTCTTAGATTGGATTTATAGTAATTTTGGGGCTCAAATTTAAATTAGTCAAATCACTAGTTTAATATTTGGATTTTATTTTAGCAGGAGTTTAATATTTTAAAACGAGATAGCTAAAAAAAATATTTAACAATACTTATCCATGTAATCTTTATTTATTTTATTTTATTTTTTTTGGCAATGCTACAATTCTCGAGTAGTTACCTTTGAGGCCAAGTCCAAATTTTTTTTTTTCAAAATTTTTTTTCAATTATCTGATGGATTATACGTATACAGACACGAAATCAATTACAGTGAATCACGGTTTATAAAATTTGAGTCTATATTATAAATTTTATATAATTATAAATTTAACATAAATTATTTTATATCAAATTTATAATATAGAATTATTTTTTATAAATTACGAGCTATTAAAATTAATATCATATGTTTTTATATAGACAATAAATTGGATGATTTTAAAAAAAAAAAAAAAGAGTAGAAGTCGAGACAGTCTCGAATAAAGACTTAAGCAATTGCCCATATTTTAACATGTGGGGGCTCCGTTCTATGTACCAATATTTAACTTTATTCCTTTCTTGTCGCTAGCAAAATGCAGCTTCCTTGGCAACGCCTATTCAATTGGTTATAGGTGCAACAAATACAAATAGTGGGTTGAGAATTTCCTTATATTTTGGATTCTCTTTTGCCAAATGGAATGAAAAAGGTAATTTAATTAGTATTATATTATGTTAGGAGTAATAAAGTTATTTTTTTTAATATATATAAAAATTAAAAGTTATAAAATAATTAAAAAATATAAAAATATTTTTACAACCTTGAATATGAATGACGTGGACTTATAATTTCTAGAAGGAAAAAAATTGAGAAATCAATCTAATAATATCAATTATGAGATTATTGGCCTTTTAGAAATTAAGTAGGGGTGAATTAGTTGAAGATTAATGAAAATGAAAGCAGAATTTGGTGTACAATTGAAATTTGAAATACAAGGGAATTTTATAGTGGTTTGGATCTAACTCTATCCTACATCCATTTCTCTAATTTCCGCAAGAATTGGGTTCCATTAATCTTATCAAAAGATTACAATAAAATTTTATAAGCCAATCTCAAACTTAGTGTTTTATGGCTTACACTTAAACCTTATAATACAAAACTTAGAGTTTATAGTTCACTCTAAACTTACAATAACTCTTAATGTTGAGTTTAATGCTTACTCAACAAATATTCACAAGAATTAATTACAAGAATTGATTGAAGATAAAAAGAATAAGAGGTTGTTGTGAAAACTTAAGGCTCTATTGAATGCACAGAATGTTCAACTTTTTAATTGTTGTAGATGGGTGTATTTATACCTACTTTGAAGAAACTAGCCTTTTCTCCTTTGAAATTGAAGTCTGCCTGAAAGTACACAGATGTCTCGTGCGAGATACAAGGTAGCGCGCGAGACTACGCACTGACACTTCACAACGGTTATGTATCGAATACCTATTAACGTCAACTTGCATTTAATGAACTAGTCGTTGGAGCTCATAAATTGAAAGGTCTCGTGTGAGAACTTTATGTCGCGTGTGAGACGTGATCGTTGAAAATTGTAACTGCCAAGTTAGATTGATGTAGCGAGAGAGATGAAGATTGCAATTTGTTACTGGACTGAAATGTCCTGAGTTCTCACACGAGGTTGCTTGGTCGCGTGCAAGATCCAAATGTTGGATTTCCTTGATCTTTGATAGTGCATGAGACGAAAGTTGCAAAATGCTTATGGACTGATTTGGCATTAGGTCTCGTGCGAGATGTACCATCTAGTGCGAGACGTCCGTGCTATTACAGAATTTCAATTCTTTTGCAAGTGAACTTGTTCATCTTTATTTGTTTAGGTTCGGACTTGTTGGAACACCACTTAAACACTCAAATATTCATTAGTAGAACATAATATCAAGTAAGTTTGTTAAATATTCAAAACAATGTGATTTTGGCATCATATGCACAACAGTTTTTTTATAGATAATGTTAAAATTATTGGTTGCTAAGTAACTAACCAAAACTGTTGGATTTTGGTTGCATATATGTATTCGTTTGTTTGTTTGTTTTCCTAATGATATTTTCTGGGGTAACATTAATAAGAACCTTATCTAATTGAATTTATCTTCAATTTATAGTTTTTATTATATAATATTAATTTATTTCTTATGTTAACAAACAATAAGATTACTTTTCAAATTCTAATTAGAATTTTGATATTATTTTTCATATGCTAATTGGTAAGCTCTATTTGGGTCTATCATCATCATCCTATAATATTATATCCTAATTTAAAAAAATGGATAAAAACTTATACAATTGAATAACAAGTTTTTAAAATGAAAATAATATTTAATGCAAATATTATTATCAATATATAATTAATCAAATTAACTATAACATTGATAACGAGAATATAAAATAAATTAATGTGTATGTTAATCAAATTAACTATAGCATCAACAATGAGAATATAAATGAGTTAATACGTGCAACACATGCTATTGCAAATACTCCTCATATTTCTATTTTTCAGGATAATTAGATCGTTATTAAATTACAAAATTAATTAATTAATAAATATCAATTCTAATAGTATTAGTATTAATAATATATCTTAATTAGAAATTAATATTAGCATTATATTTTAATTAAATTAATTAATAAATAAATAACTATAATAGTATTGTATTTTAATTAAGAAATCTAAAGCAAAATATAATTAATACTACCTCTGTTATTTTGATATCTTTACATTTGAAAAGCACAAAAACCAATGCATAAGAAAAGAAATAATATAACATGGTGGGTTTTACTGTGCCGGCAAAGGGATTAAGAGAACATAATGAAAGGCGCCAAAAATTTATCCCCTACTAAACTTTTTGGAATTCCCACCAAAAAGTTAAATCTATATTTTAAACTTCAAATTTCAGCACCTAGTGCCAATATTAGAGCCTATATAATGGGTTTCAAGTTAAATGGAACACTATTACAAAATCCATAAATGGAGATGAATTTCAAAATCAATCCATCTGAAATTTGTGCTCCTGCTTCACAAAATGGACAGTCAGCTGTAACAAAAAGGAAAAAGATAGCTTCAACTTCAACTACTCAATCTGTCAAGAAACTATTCTGTAGCAGTTCATCACCATATAAATCAGACCGTACTTGCAATATTTGTAGGCAATGTTGCCCACATGATGATGATAGGGAAGCTGCCATCATTGCCAACTCAGTTAGCCCTCCATACAATGATCCTAATATCATCACCAGCTCCTTCTCAGTCACTGCTAGCTCAGGGATCAATGGGGGCGAACATAACATCACAGCCAGCTCAGATATTCAGGGGGCGAACACCAGCAACACAATTGAAGAAAATATAACAGCAAGCTTAAAAAGTCAGCAGGAAAAAACCAGCAACACCATTCAAGAAAAAGGGACAGGAAGCTCAGAAATTCAGCAGGAAAATACTAGCAACAACATTAGAGAAAACATCACAGCAAGCTCAGATGTGAACATCATCGCTAGCTCAGTATTCTTACGCCAAACTAAAACAGCAAATGATAATGATATAAGAGCCCAATTTTTTTCAAGCAATGACTTCATCACCACCTATTTTGAAGCAAATGAGTTAGATTCATCATCAGAAGAAGGAGAGGAAGATGACAATATCTTTTATGAAGAAGAAGAAGATAGTGATGGAGATGCAAAAAGTGGACAAGATGCACAACAATATAAAGAGGTTAGAGAAGAGTTACCTCAACCAGTCCAACATGTAGAACCACCACCAACCCAGCATACAAACAAACCCAAGTATAAGAGATTGAGTAACACAGAACTCCAGGAAATCGACCAAATATTTATAAGGAATTATCATGATGGAAAGATGAAGAAATGCATTTTTCAGAAAGTAGCCCAACAGTTCAATGTTTCAAGAATCAGTATTGCCACCCTTTGGTCAAGGGCTAAAGAAGACATCATCAATGGCAGTTTTGTTCACACTAGCAGAAGGTATAAGGGCAGCAAGCAAGTCAAATTTATCACAGCAGATCAAGTAAGAGCTGTTTCCCCCAGTAAAAGAACAAATATGAGACGACTAGCACAGGCATTACATTATTCTACAACCATTATTATGAAACTTAAAAAGGAAGGGATAATAAGACCTCATAGTAGTTCTTTGAAACCCTACCTCACCGTTAGTAACATTTACGCTAGAATGCAGTGGATACTTAACAAAATCAGTTGGTCTGCAGTAGGGAATGTCATGTCAATTTCTGATTTCTATGATTATATACATATAGATGAGAAGTGGTTTTTTCAGACAAAGGAAAGTATGAGATACTACATGTTACCAGAAGAACTTGACCCCTATAGAACATGCAAGTCTAAGAGATTTATAGAGAAAGTTATGTTCTTTGGGGTTATTGCAAGACCTAGAATATGCAGTGACGGAACATATAGTTTTGATGGTAAAATAGGTCTATTTCCACTTATCGAACAAGTTCCAGCACGAAGATCAAATGTAAACAGACCAAGAGGGACAATGGAAGTTAAACCAATACAAAGTATCACAAGACAAGTCATCAGAAACTGTATAATCAACCAGATCATACCTGCCATTAAGGAAAAGTGGCCAGACAGAAGTGGAAGGAAAATTTATATACAACAA
>CATIWJ010019692.1:0-25805 GCA_949640765.1 Croton laevigatus
TGCATTTAAAACATTTCTCTTGCATTGCACTTTCCTTTAATTTTAGTTAAATCACCAATCATACTATTTAATTGCTTTCTTGTTTTTTATTTGCTCTTTTGGAAAATGAATAATTAGTTTAGCCTTCCTTGTGAATACGACATTGATTTGCTTACCAGTGTACTTCAATTGCCCCGTATACTTGCGGGTCGCTTTTGGATAATATTATTTTGAGCGAACAAAGAACGATGTACATAATTGTTCGTCCAAAAGCTTATCAACATATAGAAGCAAATTTTTGCTATCCATACAGGATTACCAGTCAATGGAAGAATAATCACAAGAGTTAAAATTTCTCAAGAAGGAAGGCAATGGTTCAAAACTCATGATCATTGCATTTACACAGGACTATTAAAAGCTAACATAAAAATAGATGAATGTAATCTAGAATGGGATGAATTCTATGATTTCCTTGATCATGGAATGATACAATCTATTCAAATCCCGGTAGCAGCAGGTTCGGAACATTTCAGGCTCCTTAGAGGTAAAATGAAGATCTTTGCCCAAGCACAAAGTAAGACTACAAATACGTTAATAAAAATAGATGCAAAGATCCCACTCAACAGGGGAATGGCTGAAGAGCCTTTGTTTCAGCAAATTTACTTTAAAAGTTTACCATGGTGGGAGGACAGGTTTCAAAGGCTTTTTCAGTTTATCACATTAGAAGACCCACTATTTTACAAATATTTAATGATCCAGCCCGTTCCAAGGCCCAAGCTAAAATATGTTCTACTTGTTGAAGCCCAACATTTTAAAATGTGGGGATACGGAGATACGAGAGAATATATACCGTTTGGGGCCACAGACTATGATGAAGATAGCATACCAGAGACAGGCATCATGGCTTACGACAGTGAAGAATTATTAGATTTAGATTAAGAGACAGCATCTTTGTTTTATTTGTTTCTTTTTACAGCTATCTATCTTTATTAAAAGTATCATGTCACTACTGTATAGTGGAGCATCTTATCTTTACTTTTCGGATTTGTAATAAAATAAAGTTTGTCTACCCGAATTTCAGAGTGAGCTAAGTCCGTCCCATCTGTCTATAAAAGAGATGGATGTAAATAGAAAGAGAAAATGTATGTGAGATAAAGAGGAAATATATGTGAGAGAGAGTTCATTGTAATGGCAGCTTAAATTTATAAAAGTTTCTTCTGTTCAATATAATTGTTTCCCTACATCTTAATTTTTAAGCCAACTAAAAAAAAAAAAAATTTCTTCTTCTTCACCTTACCGACCTCAACCATTCTTCACTACACCCTGTTCATACTTTCGCCTTTTTCTTTGACCTAGTTTCCGCAACCCTCCTCAACTCTATTTATATCAGCCTTTTTGTTAAAATTTAACCTCATCAAGGCCCCTTCCGACGATTGGTATCTTTGAAGGGGATGCTAAAAATATTATTCAAGGGGTGCAAAATCCTTCCCAGTCGGCGAGGTTATTGAAGATATCTTGGAGGAAATTCATAAATTATAGAAAAATTTTCTAGATTTTGAGTTTTTATAGACCCATAGGAGTGGTAATACTTTAGCGCATAATTTAGCGAGGAAAAGTCTTGATTTTTCTTTTTTGCATAATAGGATGCAACAGTATATGTATTTATTCAACCTTTATGATGTTTAATGAAATTAAAGATTATGACTTTGGAAAAATATATATTTTTTTGGACAAAATATATACTTTATTAAATTAAAAAGAATAAAATACAAGAAATTTAAGTTGAGCATGAGAATTAACATAGAAACTGATATCTATAAACTTTCTAGCTAACATATGAGCTAAATTATTATATTTCCTATAAACAAAAGTAAAGCCAATTTTAGCAGCAATATCCTCTAATATTAAAAGGTGAGTCTGCTATAGAAGAAATAACATCAATAACACATTTGGCATCACTCTTTACTAGAATAGCAGGACATTATTCCTTAATTGCTAAAGACAAAGCTTGCTTAACCGCTAGACTTTCTAATACCATTGGATCTTTAATATGGTTTACTTTATTAACCATACAATTAATAATCTCTCATCTCCAATTTCAAGCCATTGCTGCAATTACACCTACACTACTCCTATTAAATTTAGCTATATCCACATTGATCTTAATTGTTCCCGCTGGCGAAGGCCTCCATGCTGAATTATTATCAAAAGACAAATTATTAATATTTGAAGGCCTAAGAGCATCCCCAATCCACTATTCATTCACATTAATCTCAATATAATGGAGAGTTGGTTTCTAAATTTTGGCTCCAACCCACTCTCTATGTTCCAAAAAATAAAATATAGAGTGACTATCACTCTCTATTTGTGGAAAGTCACAGTGACTCTCTACTGCATTTTGCAATTAATGACATTTGAAGTTCCAATAAAATAGAGAGGAATTAATAGAGAAAGAGAAAAACAAATTGATAATATTTTTTTGGAAAAAACAAAATAAAGAGTTATTATAAAGAGTGTATTGGAGTTGAACATTTAAAATTCATAATTCACAGGTTAGATGCTCTTCATAATTTAAAAGATGCTCTGTAAAAGAAAGAGCACTATTAGAGTTACTCTAACATTTCCAACTCTATATTCTTGATAAAATGTCCATTTAACTTGCTTAACCGCTAGACTTTGGAAATATATATATATATATATTCCAACTCTACATCCCTGATAAAATGACCATTAATTTTGGAGACATAGTTAGGATAACCAGCTGGTTGAAACTATGAATGAAAATTTTCTTTAGGTTTCTCAAACGGAGTATTCTATTCGATTTGATCCAAACTCAAAGAGGTACTCCAATACAGAGCACATGAAACGTGGATAATTATCATTTCTAGTGTGTTTTAAAACCAATGATATCATTCATATGTTATACTCATTCCCTTTTTGATAGAGATTTCACATTGTCAACTGTTTATCTATATATTAATGTTAATAGTTATAATAAATAATTTGTTAAAAAAAAAAAAGTTATAATAAATAAAATAGAAAAATAATGAAGAGATCTGACGGTAACAGGGAGTCAATGCGAAAGAAGTGAGAGCATTAATAACGGACTAGATTTTCCGTTATTCCTCGTCACGGATATACCGCATTTCTCTTTAATAATAATCCTTCAATTAAAAAAATAAAAAATAAAAACTCCAAGTGTCTCCTCCCTTGAATTTTGATACTAAATTACCAAAATAACCTTATCTTCCTTGTTTTTGTTTCTCCTTTTTCACCTCCATCCAAAGAAAGGCTAAATTCTGTATTGTCCCTTTCCTGCTCCTCATACGTGCAGGTCACTACCCCACCCTCTTCTCTTGTGTCTCTCTTACTTTCACTTTCATCAAGCTTCTCTCTTTCTCCAAACCCACACCCGACCATTGATTTCAAAGCCCAGCTTATATAATAATAAATCTCATCTCCCGCACCTCTCCTTATATATATATATATATATGTTGAACAGAACAGAAAATTTCAGTTGAAGAACAACACAACAGAACCCAAATACTTCCTTTTTCTTCTTCCTTGCTTGTAATAATTTTGTTTTTCTCCATCTTTAACCTTAATGAAACAAGATAAATACAGTAGCTCCCACTCTTTCTCTCTCTCTTTTTCCCTCAAGAATAAAGAAATCTGAGCCACACTCGAAATTAAATATTCTTTATTAAATGGGTTGTAATAGTGTTTCGTCGTCTTCGCTACTGTTACTTCTTCTTCTCTTAACCAGTAGTACTAATCTTTCTACATCAGATCCAAACGATGAAGCTTGTTTAACCCATTTAAGCCAATCTTTAAAAGACCCAACAAATTCCCTTCAAAATTGGACAAAATCAAATCTTGCAAACCCATGTTCTGGTTTTAACTCCTATCTTTCAGGTGCTACTTGTAACAATGGCCGAATCTACAAGCTTTCCCTTACAAATCTTTCATTACAGGGCTCTATTTCACCTTACGTATCAAACTGTACCAATCTCCAAAGTTTAGACCTTTCTTCTAACTCTCTCACAGGTCCTATTCCAACAGATTTACAGTATTTGGTTAATCTTGCAGTGCTTAATCTTTCCTCTAATAGACTAGCAGGGGAGATCCCAGCGCAGCTTGCATTGTGTGCTTATTTGAATGTAATTGATTTTCATGATAATTTTCTCTCGGGTCAAATCCCACAACAGTTGGGTTTATTAGTAAGATTATCAGCTTTTGATGTGAGCAATAACAAGCTTTCGGGGCCAATTCCAGCTTCGTTAGGGAACAGAAGTGGGAGTTTGCCTAGATTCAATGCGACGTCGTTTGCAGGAAATAAAGATCTTTATGGATACCCTTTGCCTCCAATGAAAAGTAAAGGTTTATCTGTTATTGCCATTGTTGGGATTGGATTGGGAAGTGGGTTTGCTAGTTTGGTGCTCAGTTTTACTGGGGTTTGTATTTGGTTGAAGATTACTGAACAGAAGATGGCTCTTGAAGAAGGCAAGATTAGTCAATTAATGCCTGATTATTGAGCTTAACTTTCCAAATCAAACATTATACAAAAAAATTCAAGGTATGTAATTGAAACCCAACTAAGAAAATATTTTATTGTGATTTTTCTCAGATGGATGGCTAGTTGTATTTGGTATTAATTTTGGAGGCCTTTTTTTTTTTGGGGGATTTTGTTTTCTATTTTCTCCTTAAACCTTTTCTTAATTTTATTTATTATTATTACTATATATTTATGTTGTTTCTTCTAAAGAAATCAACAGTGTATAAATGAATTGAAAACAAGAAATAGTGCAGCTTCTTCTTCTTCTTCTTCTTCTTCTTCTTTTACTTTTTAATCTTTGATTATGGGTGATATAATGTAAGAATCAAAGTTTAATCTTGTGTAATCAGACCCTTTTTTTTTCTTTATTTCTTTCTTCTTCCCTCAAATAATCTCTATATATGTGTTTTGTATATATATACTGTGAAATTTTGTCTGCATTAGGCCAATTAAATTAGAAAAATTGAAGCAATTAAATTGAAGTAGTGGTGGGGAGCTTTTTTGTGATGAGCCCTCAAAGAAACTGGTTGCATTTATTAAAAATGCTCTTTTACCTACTTTGAAGAGTTATAATATTAAATAATTGTAGTGAAAGAGGTGGTGGGAGACCAGCAGCATCACATGGATTGCAGATTGTCTGGTTTTATCAAAGCTTTTGTATGATTAATTTTAAAATGGGAGTTTATATTATATTGGTTTCTCTGGTTAGCCCAACATTCTAGTCAGTCTCTTGGTCTTAACTTGGCTTATTTGATCTTAAGTCTTAGAACTTATGAGTAAGTGTTCTTTTGGACTTTTTTTTCCGCTCTCACTAGTGTACAAAATATCTTGAGACCATAAACTTTGGTAAGTCTCCACTCCATAGTAAATGGTAGTATTATTATTTTCCCACTTCCTTTTTATTTAGTATTATTTATTGGAAAATTTGACTCATTTTATGATTTGGTCCCTGGATTTTAATAAAATAACTCTTTGGTCCCACACCTTCAAAGATTTAGTTATTCTTTCCAATTTTGTTGGGTGTATTATGTCAATAATATTACAATTTCGTAGTTTAATTTTAGATAATATTACTATTTTGTCTATGAAGTTTGGCTAATATTTTCAATATTATTAAAAAATTAAACAAAATGACTAACGAGTTAGATGAAACCGAAACCGAACATTCCTTCAGAAGAGTTATTTATAAAAATGAGTGGCAAAATTAATACTTTTTTTTTTTAACATAGATACTCCTATCTCTAGATAAGTCTCGAACTCAAGATCTCAAAAGATATCAAAAGAGATAAGTCTCAAACTCAAAATCTCAAAAGATATCAAAAGAAGTGTTTTACCACTAAGCTACTGTTGGGACTTGGCTAAATTAATACTAATATTGATATAAGAACTAAACATATAAATTTTCCCTTTCATTATTAGCTAATGTGAGAGGATAGACTATACATTATTACTACTCCACATGCTCCAACTGCTTTCTATTATTGTTGTCTGTGGCTTTCCAAAAAATTTCATTTCAGGTAGTCTACATACTCTTACACTCTTTTCCTTTTAGCCCTTTTTTTGTTTGATTAATTAAATTATTAATCTTATAATAATAATCTTATTTAATTTTATTTAAGCTGACTTTACTTTCAACGTTCCAAAAAAAGATTTTAGAATATTTTTGAGTGTGCCTATTCATTTCTTTATTGTTTTGCTTAATTTGACTTTTCTTAAATTAGTGAAATTCTATTAAAAACATTAATTATTACTATCATTATTATTATTAATATATTCAAATAAGAACAATATGGATTCTTCATTATCCTAGGAATAATGCCTAATATAGACCAATACGTTAGACAAATGTTTGAAAATTTTGTTGCTTGAAAGATAGAGAGTGGAACAGTGGAAAGATAATAGTTGCATTTTGTAGCTTTGGCAGAAAGCATTAGCAACAGCCCATGATTTTTTGTATATATATGTATATATAATTATATTGCTTTTGCTTAGAGGGTATATATATGTGTATAGTTAGTCCATGCCAAATTCAAATGGACCCCATTGTTTTAAAAATTAGAATAAAAATGATTTATATTCTTCCAAAAATCGTGGGCGAAAATCTTAAGCTTGGTTAACAGAATTTTTTTGGCCAAAGGTTAACAGAATTGGACATTTGACTACTTTATGTGGACATAATAATAGAGCTTTTTTTTTTTTTGAAAAAAAAGTAAATTTTGCTCCTATGTGTCTAAAATAAGTATCTCAATTTGCATTATTACAAGTATTAAAAATGGTAATTATTATATTAGAAATATAAAATTTATATATTCTTCTCAAAAAAAAATATATATATATATATACCCTTCACTTTTAAAGTTTATTATATTTGTTAATATTTAAGGGTATAAAAGGAAAATTATCATTTAATTTTATTATAATTTAGTAATGAGACACTTATTATGATGAGACAAAAAAATAAAAATTAGGACAATTATTTTAGAACATATAGTATTTTTGAAGAATTATAATTACTACTAACTCCGTTTTTTTCATTTCTTTACATTTCAATAACATGTTCCAAATGTCTTTTTTTTTTTTTTAGTTTAATGGGTTAGGTTAGATAGATTAAAATATGTTTAAGTTAATTATAAAATATGAATAATATACTTAAGTTATATATAAATAATAAAAAAAAAATTAAAAACTTACCATATTTCTATATGTAAATATTTGAGAAATACATAATAAAATAAAAATATAAAGAAATGAAAAAAAATGGAGATAGTACTAAACATTCTAATTGGTATTTGAAAGCTTAAGTTTCTATTAGTCTGGACTGGTACCAAATAATGGCCTTTTATAGGAAATATGTGGTGATGAAATTCTGAAAACACCCTTGTCTAATAGGAGACAAGGGGCCCGTAAATTTTGAAGTTCACTCATCTTCTAAATGTTACGGGTCTATCGGCCCAGCTGGATAAGAAAGTTGTAGTCATTGGAGCGACCTCTCCCTTATCCAAACGTGAACGATCTTTCCCCTGGACGAGCAAAAGGCAATCGTGTTTTATGTTCAGATGGAAGTGACCTTTTAAAAAAGGCTTATACAATATTAATGATTTTTCTTTTTTCTTTTTTTTTTTTTTTTTAAGTTTCTAATTGTAGATTGGTATTAATGTAGTGAAGATGATAATTAAATAGACGTAATTTCAATATAGCACCGAAAGTAGAAACACACTCAAATGAGGTTCCATCCGTTTATTCATTATATCTATCAACAATAATAATGAACCGAATGCATATAATCATCATGCGTTGGGCCCCATTTCCCAACATTAACTAGACTTTCCTTTTAGGGTCAACACAACGGTTATAGCCCCCAATTTTAAGCGCTTATTTATGTAATTTTATTATAAATAGTTTTAGTTTTTTTTTATATTTTTTTATTAATTTTATGGTTAACTTAATTAATTACATTATGTAAAATAATAAATTTTTTTTTCTGAGCATCATTAATTAAAAAATTTTTAAATTTTTAAGTTTTTCCAAAAATAAAATTTATCAACATAAATTTATTTATTTATATATATACATTTTTTTAGAAATTTATAAATTAATTTTATTATTTTTATTTAACTAAATTTATTAATTATATAAATATTTTATTTAATAATAATTTTAACTATAAGATTACATAAAAAATTTTAATTGTTAATATTAAAATAATATATTTTATATGTATGTTATGTACTAATACTAATTATTAAAATAATATATTATATACATTAATTAATTTAATAGTTTTGTAATTAATTGAAATTCAGCCAGCTGGGTTGGTGTTAAGTCTAGTCTGCTTGAGGAAGATCTCTCAAATATCTGAAACTACCCAAAGAGCCCCCATATTTTTAAATCTTTTCATTTTTAGACAAAAATTTAAATTCAGGGTAAAAATCAAAATGATTGCTAGGTTCAGGGTATTTTAACTACAAAGTTCAACCGAGAGTGAAAAATTCAAAGTTCAGAGTGGACTTATATAAATTGCCCATAATTAAAATACATATAATATTAGAATTTAAATTTTCTAGTTAGAATATACTATTAATGTTAATATTATTTTCCTTTACATTTCCTAATTAGAATACAATACTATATTATACTATATTGATGAATTGTTATTTATTTATTAATTAATTTAATAAAAATATAGTGTTAATACTAACTCCTAATTAGGATACATTATTAATACTAATACTATTAGGATCCTTATTAATTGATTAATTAATTTAGCAATTTAATCAAGACATAATTACCTTCAAAAAATTAGAAATGTGAGGAGTAGTTTTGGCAATCACAATGTTCTCCCCTTCCATTCATATATTTAAGTATGTTTTGGATAAAAGACTAAACTGTAAGCATAATCCGTGTTTGAGTACCCCTCAAAAGGCGTGGTTGTCTTACACCTGGTTTGGAGCAAGGTTGACCTTACCAAAATAGAGGAAGAGGTTGCCTTCTTAACCTTGCCTCCTAGCCTGACCTTAATGTCACAACCCAAAATCTGTAAGTTTGAAAACCTAAGTATGAAAAGGAATAATGAATTAGGGATTTAAGGTGATATTCGGAAAATTTATAAGGATAATTAAGTATGAAGTATTTAAATGGCCTTTTTTTATTAGCAACAATAAAAGAGATAATTTAAGGAAGAGATTATGCTAAAATTTTAATCACAACTGACAAATATTAAAATTTAAGATAATTAATGTAAGTACAAATTAGAATTTCAATGCTAGTGAAATAAAAACTACATTGTTAGAGAGGAGTAAATTAGATATTAATACTAGTTAGGGGATTAAAAGAGTAAAATTATTGGTGGAATTTGAATTGATAATAATAATAATAATAATAATAATAATATAAAAAATGAAAAAAAAGGAGAGAATGAGAAGCAGAACACGTAAATAAAAGAGGAGGAGGACAAATGGAGATTTGAGAAGGAAGACCGTGGGGATCAAGAATTGTTTATGCATATAAATATGTATATGTTTCGAAGGAGAAAAGGTTAGAAATAGAAACAAAGGATGAGATTGAAATTGAAAGTTGATTAAAAATAAATAAAAAATGGATAATTAAAAGAGAATACCTATGAATTACCCAATTACCCTTCATCGCCGTGCAGCTCCATCTCCGGCAACCAAGGCCTCCGTTCGCTTCGTGCAAGTCCAGTGAACATGTTAGAGTTGATAAGTGTCAGAAATATATATATATATATATATATATATATATATATATATATATATATATATATATATATGGAATTAACGAATAATTTTGGATATATTTAATTATTAATTTGCCTTTTTAGCACTTATTATGTTGATTTTAATTTGTCAGATCATAATCGAGTATTCATATGAAAATGAACAAAATTTGGTCGAAATGGCAAAGGGGAGCATATTTTGTAAGAAATTCAAGGGTTATTTGGTATAAAATGCAGAGTTTGGGGCCTGCAATGCAAGAGTTGTTGAGTTTTATTTACTGCAACGTGTTATTTTGGGAGCAATGTTATAAATTGAAAATGATTTGTGGAAAACGGTGCACTTTGGGGATAAGAAGGAAGGCTGACATATGGTCAAAACGTAGTCTTATACTGCGTTTCACTTTGAATTGGAGTTTAGTAGTGCAAAACGCACTTAGAGAGAAGCAGGATTTTGTGCGCAACTGTTTTGGGCAAACTGTTTCTTGCTGCACTACGTTTCGGTTTCTATAAAGAATGTAGCTGAGTTACTTTGTAACTTGAAGCTTTTCGGCATAGGGATTTGACGAAGATAAAACAAAATTTGATTGAGAAGATTTTGGGACCGAATCTGTTGGGCTTTGAAAATCGAAATTTAAAATCTGGGAGTTATGACAACAGTATTGGAAGGGATTTGGGAATAGATTTGAAATTGGAAATCTGAGGAATCAAAGACTGAGGGGGAAGTGTACAAAGACGGAGAAAACAAAAAAGGTTCGGAGACCCATTTTCATCTGGGTTTTTTTGGGGAAATTTTTGAATTTGAAAAAAAAAAAAGAGGAAGGGAGGCGTTCTAAAGATTGACATTGGAAAAAAGGGCTCATCATCGTTTTGATAGAAACATAGAGATTGAAATCGAAGAACGGAGACTGAAGTTGATCTTTGTTCTATTTTCACGAAACGAAAGAAGCAGAAAATTGCCGACTGAATCGTTATAAACCAGGACCCTTTTTGAAGTGGTTGTTGCGTGTTTAATAAACTGTCATCACCAAAAAATTAATTGGGAATTTGCTGTCCAAAACTAATTTGACAATTAGAAAGGGACAGAGGAACCAAGACGAAGGTGTGGGCAAAGCAAGGCAAATTCAGCACCCAGAAACGGTACCGTTTTGGGAGTGGCATTAAGAACAAATTCTAGGTAGAAGGTTTAATGTTGTTCCCTTTACATTCTTTTGCTCTTAATTTGATTTTTGCTGAGATTGTAATTATAATGATGAACTAATTCTTTTGCTAGTGTCTGGATTGAGATGAACCTATGTTTGATTGATTCTGTAATTTGAATTGTTTGATTATTTTGATTGTTAATTTGTCATTGCGATTTTGTTATGGTTTAAATTGATTGAATTAACTTCAGCTGGCATTATTAATTTAAATTTTGGGTTTGCAATTTGAGATTGAGAAATTCTGTCGTAAATAGAACACCTACAATTAAAAGGAGTTGCATACAAATCTAGAGATAGGTCAACATAAATCCTCTGGATTGGAGTCAAATCCAATACTAGGAATTCATAGAACAGATTAATGCAAGACTAGGGGTTAATTAGAAAGAGATTTCAATTAATCAATCTAGGATTAAACGTTAGCTAGCTCGAGAGAGTGGTTAATATAAACTAGGAATTTCTACGGTCCAATGAAAATAACAGTCAATTAATCGGATGAATCGAGTTCAGGAAAAGTCTTAGGGAATTCAAAGTTCAGACATTACTTTCATTTCTGCTTATTAAATTGTGTTTTCTTCCGTTTCCCGAAGTGATTTAAATTGCTTGTTGCGTTAATTTATTTTATTTGCATTTAATTAATTCATTACTACGAATTTTCCAGTTAGATAATAGAGAGAGCGTTAGTACTAGTAATCAGTAGTCCCTATAGATACGACACTCTGTATTCCGGTAGCTATACTAGGAGCGATAGGTGCATTTGCCTAACGATCCGTAGCGTAATTGCTCGGATTTACATTAAGAGTGCAGAACTGTTGCGTCCAGTGGCCGAAAAAGATGGGTAACCCGACGAGTCTGTTTCATATCTAAACATATTATTAATCATTCGATGATCGGACGGTCAATCTGAGGCCACCAATCGGACTAGCTCGGCGAGAGGAAGAGGACAACATATGGTATAACATTTATCGTCCCCGGAAAAGATTCGGGTCGCTGGAGCTCCGCCAGGTCTGGAAGATCCGATTTATAGCAAAACGAGCGAGGAAGAAGATCTAAACGCAAAAACATTTTACGTTTTGCCCAAAACGACCACATTTTGGTAAAGAGCGTGCCTGGCCTGAAACTCTGAAGAAATCACGTTTTAACCCCAAAAGTTATCGTTCGTGCGCAAGTATGCCCTAGAAAATATCAGATAAGCCCCTGAATTTATATTTCGTTTCATACATGCCCTCCAGATTAGTTTTTAATATATAATTAAATTTATTTTGAAAAAATAATTAGTTAGGGGTATTGATTAATTAAGAAAGTAGTTTAAATTGAATAATTATGCTATAATATGATATAAATCATTTATGGAGACCAAGTAATTAATATTTGGAAATTTAATAGAATCAAAAGATGTTAAATGGTTAAAAATAATACTATTAGAATTTATTAAATAAAAATAAATAGAATAGAGTAAGTAGGAATTTAGAAATTAATCGAAAATAAGAAAATTAATCAAATTTTGAATTACTAGAATAGATGCCAGTAAAAATTGGTCCGAGACAGTGATACATAGGAAAAGGACAGGCGTGGCGACAAAAGTCAGGTTTGGTACTTTACTCTTATTTGATTGTGTTTATGCATGTGCCGTAAACTATATGAAATATGTTGCTGTGATATTGTGCTACTATTGTTTGCTATATATGTGCAACATGTTATAACATGTGAGATTTACATTACGTAAATAAAAGTAAAGTATCCACTAAGTGAAATGCTTAGCAAGTTTAATGTCTGCTAAACTTGTAGGTTACGGAAAAATGATAAGGAATCCAGTTTAATCGAGAAGAGTTAGGTCCACGGAAACACTAGAGTGACATATACTGTAAAAGAAAAGTAAGAAGTCAGAAAGAGCAATGGCATAAAGGAAGAAAATTTTTTCTGAGGTAATGTTCTATATACCATGTAGAATTAGTTGTGGTACACTTAGCTCGGCTAATAGTAGTCTGGTTAAAGGATGTTACACTTAACCTCCTCGCTGGGTTAGGCTGCTGGACCCCGTAAATCAAGGAGAACTCTTAGGCTCTGAAATTCACGGAGCCCAATGGATCCTATTAGATGGGGATTTTCGGTCTTTCACCACCTTGGACTCCCTATATAAAGCCTTCATCTAGCACAATCTGAAATTAAACTTTCATTGTGCATTAAGCGTGGATTGAACATTCTTCAGGTCGTCTACCATTAAAAAGAGATGTGTACTAAAGGGAATAGAGGTACTCAATAGGGGAAGACCAACCAGACATAGATCCCTACTTTCCTCAACCCCTTTCCGGGGAAGTAAGCACCTTGCTGCTTTCAGGAATAGGACCCGCACCATCCCCTTACAGCGCACCCTCAAACCTCATGTCCAGTAGTCTTGCTACACCACTCCACTCACCTCCCCTCCATCGCCCTGTAAATTGCTGGAGCTACGACCTTAAACCCGACCTCCATTCAACTTTGCACACAAGGGTAATTACTTAGCTTACCGGGTCAAATCCTACAATAGAGCTCCCAACCAACCACTCTCAGCTAGGAGCAAACGTCTACTCCTTAGCACACTCATTAGTGAGAATATCAAGAAAGGAATGTTGTTGGATGGCCAACCCTTCTAATGATGAGGGTCATAGGGGAAGTATGAGAGTTAACAAAGGAAAAAATGGGGGGGGGGGGGATAGACATGTTAATAGAAGGAAGAGGTCGCGAAATTGAGCAAGGTCACCCTGTCAAAAGAAGAGCACCAAGAGAAGAAACAGAAAGGGAGAGATCGCCCTAAGGTCATGTACCGAGGATTTGTGGCAAGGTTGGTCAACATGACGATGCGAACGGTAACAACAACGAGGCAGATGGAAAAAGCTATTATTGCATCTATCATAAATCAAGAAGACACAACACTGACAAATGTAGAGCCTAAAAGGCAGAAGTGGAAAGGATGGCCCAAAGTGGGCACTTCAAAACCTTCGTTGATAACTACAAATGTGAAGGGAATGGAGAAGAAGGTCAATTCAACATTATGCTAAACGCTAATTCTTCGGAGGTGCTCATTGCAGCGAAAAACCAATTTGTTAAGTCAAGCTTTCATTGTCTTTCATAAACCACCATATTTCGCAATCAATTTCTTAATTTGCCAATCCCTTTTAGTTGCCATATGGCCAACAATCCGAACTGAATATTATCAAATTTAATTGTAAAAATTTGTCAAATAATTCTACTAAATTGATTTTTAGTTAAACTTATGAATTTGGAAGTCTTGTCAAATTTGCTGTGAGTCTAATAATTGAAATACTTACTTTAAAAGAATCCATGGAAGAATGGCAATGAATATGTGATTACTTCTCTTACTTTGACATGATATATGACGCAGACTATATTTCATCCTCTCATTATTTCATTTAGTAGATAAAACAAAACTAAGTTGTAGTTGTTGGAAAAAGCTAAGGAATTGGGATTATTATGAATAAGAAAAAGTACAAATGCATCGATTCTGAAATTTTTGGAGCATTAATTATGGCCTCTTTGACATTGTAACCTTATCGCCAACTAGTCTTTTTTCTCACAAACCATAAACTGGTCCTTACTTGAACAATCAATTTTTTTTTTTATTATAATCTATAAATATACATTTAAAAGCTATTAAAAGCTACTAGGTGTTGAGTAAAATAATTGAGAATTGTGAATAATTACATCACTAAATATTTATTTATATAGATTAAAAATTAAACAATTTTCTCAAATGCAAACATCTCCACTTCATGTTTGTTTTTTCGGGCCCTAGATTTATTATCCATCTAATTATGAAATAATATATAATGTGAACATTGTTTAGCAGATACTTCGAAAATAGATATTCTACTCAAGTTAGCTTGATTATCAAATATACAGTTGCATTGGAGAAGACTTTTTAAATGTTTTCTCTATTTTTCTAAAGTGACGATTAATTTTGAGTAATTCAAAATTACATTAGAGATACTGTAAGGACTTTGATAATGAGGGGACATATTATTACACTCCTTTTACGTATCTGGCAACATAGGATTAAAAATATATATATTTAACAGAATTTATTATTCGAATGAATCCTTGTAATAATTATAATATTATTTATTAATTAATTCTCTTAATTATTTAATAATAATTTTATTCTAAACAATAATTATGGTATAAATTATTCTAACAACTAATTGATTCTCTTAATTATTTAATTATAAAATTACTTTATTAAGTTATATTCATTTATGAAAGAATTTTGTTAGTTTCCACCATCTTCATATTTTTAGAATTGATAATTTTTATTTCAAAATTGAAATTAAAGTTATATTAGAAAATCTCCGATTGTAATGTGGATTGTAGTTGATGTCGATTAAAATAGAAAGTGTGAACGATTACGTGGTAATCGTTTATTTCTAGAGTTTAATATGAATAATTACGTGGCTAATTGTTTATTTTTTGAGTTTAATTTTTAAAAAAAATATCTCCAATGCAACATTTTTCATTTACTTCTCTTTCTGGGGTTCATAATTTAATGGATAACCAATCACGTAACAATTTTAACGTGGACAACGTGTAGCAGACCCTCTAGAAATAGAAGGTTTGCTAGACATTATCTATTGACACATCAGTTGGACTGTCAGATAGACATTAGCATTGAAAATAGTTTTTTTGAAATTATTTTTATTTTTCTGACGTGTCCATCAAATAGAAGTAATTCATCGTTGTATTGGAGGTGGTCTTAGAATTAATAATTTTATTTCAAAATTGAAATTAAGGTAATATTGAAGATTCAAATATGTGAATTTTAGGGTATTTCAATTAAAATTTTCTTTTATCACATTATACATTATGTATTAGGATTATATTTTAATAAGTTAAATTTTTACATTCAAATTATTTCTATTTTGTGTAATGTAATTTTTAAAGCAATATAAACTATTTATTATAAAAGTTAAATAAAATAATTATAAATTATATGTTATTAAGAATATAATTTATAATAATTTTGATTTCGAGTTTATATTATTTTAATTTGAATTATAAATTTATATATTTTATTTTAAAATTATGTAAATTATTTTATTTTAGAGTAAAATATTTTTTTTTAATGTCATAACTTTACTCATATGACATTTTGAAGTGGAGAAAATTTTGGAGAATGAAAAAAAAAAAATATATTTTTTACTATATCATAATTTAATTCATAATTTTTCACATGGTTCCAGTGGTTTCTCCAATTAGACCGGGAACGTTTGGTTTGGAAAAAAGATTTGTCCGTACTCCTTTTTTTTTGACTGTTAACTCTTAGAGTCTCCTGTTTGGCGTAGATTAAAAAAGTAATTTTTTTAGGACACATGTGTATCTCCCCCTTACGACGAACTCATTGGTACTCACAGTCTTATCACGGTCCAAATCTGTGGCCAATGATTGGTGTATAATCAGACTGAAGTCTAACTACATAAACTTTAAAAATAAATAACTATAATGCAAAACTATACAAAAATCACTAAATAAAAACTTTTTTAAAATTAAAAATGAAAGCCAAACAAACTAAAATTATATAGTCCAGAAATCAATCTAGAACAAGAATCTGAACAAAGTTAAATAGACTAACTGACTCGAATGCTTGGTTCAAGAAGAAAAAATTTGAGCTTCGACTTAGCATAATATTAGAAACTTGCAAAATAATCTATATGGGTGTAAACGTTATATATAGGCGCTCGGTAAGTTTATAAATGTTAGAAAAAACAATCTACACAATAATATAAAAAATAAGTATATCAATCACGAAACATTCAAATATAATGGTGTGTCAGGGCCATCAATTGCCAAATATTTCATTCTTTATACTGCTTAAATGATTAATAATACAATGAAAATTAATGAGCAATGATAGTGGCCTTCTTGATACCAACCTCAATAATAAATATCAATTAACAATGGAATAGGCAAAATGCCTCAATGAACAATTTCAATGATCTCCTTGGCCTAACATCCTCTGTCCTCATATAACACACCATCGCACATCACAAAACATATCACGTTCAAATGATTAACAAATATTTATTGAAACACACACATTTTCCTGCCTTCTAATCACATGCGAGCTTGGGTAAAGAAAGAATATAATATATTGAAATAGAAAGAATAATATATAAGAAGGGCTTATAACATTATCTCAAATTTCAAAATTTTCAAACACACATAAGTCCCTCAAATCAGTTTTATCATAAAACCCGAATAGCATCGATATTCAACTGATAGCAGTAAAGGAATTAATTTGTTTTGAAAATCAAGCCATCTGAAACTTATCTTAAAACATTTTTATTCAAAACTTAACTTCTAGACCTCAAACATATAAAAATTTCATATCAAAACCATTCTTCTATAATTTATTAAAATTCATCAAAGTCACAGGATCACATAAACATCATACTTAGAGAATTTTTCATGGAAATTTAATTAATTAAAATAATTATAAACTCACAACATCCAATTTAATTAATTTAAACCCTATCATGCTTATTAACAATAAATTCCAGAATTTAGTTGAAACTCTAACCAATTTAAGAACAATCAAAATTCCCAATCAAAATTTCTAATTCTAACCTAGAACCCTAAATTCTAATTTTTCAAAAAAATCTCAATTAATTCAATTTTAGTTTAAATTAAATCAATTAATTAGAATAAAAATCAACCTAACATGTTCTAATTAAATAGGAATTAAAATAATGCAAAGAAATCGAGAAAAATATCAAAAACACCTAAAAATCCGAAAATTGGGCTGCTAAAACGAAGACCAAAACAACAAGAGCGTGTTGTGTTGCCAGCAAGTTGAACGACAACACCCACATGCCGAACGATAGAGAGACGTGCGCCAAGCTTCTTGCCGAATGAACCTGATCTCTAGCCGAATGACAAGACCACTTTGCCGTGGCTCAACCAAAATCATCGGATTGAATTTTTCCTTCTAAACCCTATTTTTCATGACACCCAAAATTTAGCAGTCTATTTTAAACCCTTAACCCACTCTGCCGTGGCTCAACCAAAGTCTTTGAAACCCTTAACCCACTATTTAGCAGTCTATTTATATGAAATTTTTTTTTTTTAAAATTATCAAATAAACCCCGAATTTATTTATTTAATTAATTAACACTAAAATCCCATTTAAACACTAATTTTAATCAAACACCAATTAAATCTTCTAACTAGATCCAAATTACTTTTTAATTTTAAAATTAATAAACTACAAATTTATTTTTAAATTTTAATTTATAAAAATACTAAAATACTAAAAATGACAAAAATACTCCGAGACTCAAAAACATAGGATTATACTCAAAACGACCGTCTTATTGTCATAAGTATCAAACATACATTCAAATTACCAAATTACGTCAAAATAAAATATAAGAGTACAAAATGACCATTTTGCCCATAAGATGAAAAATTACCATTTTACCCATAAACTCAATACTCAAGAGTTTTATAAGTCGCTTCGATCGATAGCTGGTTGACACTAAAAAAAGGGGAAAAGAGTTTTGTTGCCAAAACTTCAAACAACGCTTTCACTGAGTTGCGGTGGCGGGTCAACAAAATTGAAGGGATGTTTGAACTCCTCTCTTCAAGTGCATTCCATTGTCCAAAGAATAAGAATTTGAGAGTTTTAAGTGGTAAAACACATGGAACTGAGAATAATTCTCTTTTATTTATTCATAATAAATTTAATAAAAACACTCTATTATAAAAATTATATTGTTTATGCAATGTTTACTTTTCGAAAAGCATAAATATTATTATTTATTATAATAATAATATTTTGTATTTTATTTTTATAATGAGAAATTTGTTTCTAAAACAAAATTCAATTTTTGCAATAAAAATTTGAAATATGGAATTTTGACAAAGTGCTGCGTCGCTGGTCTATTCTATAAATAGTTTTTTTTTAACTCTTCATGCCTTCTTATCCTTTCATATTGTAGTCCATAAAGTGTACTATTTTCAATATCTTGTCAGATAGATGAAAACATTATAAAAAAAAAATAATTTAGTTAAAACGATTATTAAATTGAAATAACAAAATAGATTACGTGCCACTATTTAGTTTGATTAATTGTACCAACTTTCTTTTGAAAAAAAAATTGTGCCAACTTATATCAATTGCTCATAATTGGGCTTATTTGAACTAACAATACTCAAATGAGTAAAAATGAGTAATGTAACATTTAGATATCTTAATTTCAATTTGTGATGAAAAAAAAAAAATTCATTTGTAAAAGTCAAGTATTCCTAGTAAGTTTTCATGTCACCAATAAATTATATGAAATAAAATATAATTTTTCATCTTCTTTAATCTTTGGTCATTTATGGTAGGACCACAATGAAATTTGCTACAAAAAATTTAATTTTCATTTTTGACAAGAAATAGACGAAAAAAAAAAAGTATACCAAATTAAAGAGCTGCTTGCAAGAACTCGGAATATGGTCCTATTTTTACGGATGATGGACGGTTTGGCCGAAAAACACTAAAAACTGATTGACTTGATTTTGTTTTGATCGCGAAAAATGGCAACGAAACTTGCCATTCAACTAAATATTTTTGTTTTGATCTTCAATTTGGTATATTTTTGCATCGTTCCTTCCCAAAAATAGAAATTAAATTTTTTGAAGGAAAATTTTATTTCGGTCATTTTGCCATTTACGACCAAAGGAAAAAAAAATGATAAAATTATATTTTGGTACGTACGACCTGTTGTGACTTAGAAACCTGCTAGGAGTATTTGATTGTTAGAAAAATTAAAACTGGGATACATTTTTTTTAGAAATTGAAGGTAGGTTACCTAAATGTTATATTACCCAAAGTTAGGAGGATACTTTTGGTAGAAATAATCCCTAATAATTGATAATAAAGTTAGTAACATATACTTAATTTATGTTGGTTTTTGATAAATTTTGAATAGTATTATTTTTCTTAAAACGTAAAGTTGCAACAAAAATATAATTATAAATATAAATAAAAATATTAAAATCTGATTAGAAGAAGTTTCAAATTAAAGCTAATAAAATCATCAGTTGTTTGAAATTTCAAATTTCTAATAATTGTAAGCTAGAAATCCACATTCAACAGACAAAATAGAATGTGAAAATATCAGGTTCATTTCTACTAATCACATTAGGGGTGATCATTTGGCCAGATTGGTCAATTTTTGACCGATCTTTGGCTGAGTTAGTATATTTTTGAATTTTTTTCTTTAACCGTTTTAGTTGAATTAAATTTTTAACCGTTTTAACTGTTTAACCGAATAATATTTGATTAACTGAATTAACCGTTTAACCATTCTATAAAACTCTAGGCCGAAATTCGGCCAAATTAAAAATTAAAAATTAAAACTCGTTGATTTGTTTCAACAATTCATTTGTTCTATTATTTGTATGTCCAATCAACTAAATCTCAATGTTACAAGATCTATTAATGACTTTTAAAGAGGTTGCTTTTCATGATATATATATATATTAAGTAAGGTACTTTTGCTATTTAACGATCACAAACAATTTTTTTTTATTATAGATCTACTACTCAAAATTTAATATATAATTTTAGCATTCAATTTTTCAATTATTGAACCATTCCATTTTATCATGTTAGTTAGATTAGTCAATATTATTTCGATGAAATGATAAAATATTATTTATAATATTTTAATGTGTAGCTTGACCTTTTGAGCTAGAGATAATTTTTCTTATGTAGCCACTGTGCTAAAAGTTTCAAAAATTGAACATCATGAAAATAATTAATAAGGATTTTTTAATGAAAATTGTTATTTATCTAAGATAATTAAATAAAAAAATGGATTAAAAAATTAGGTTGAGTAGCACGTGTGCCAGATTAGGTTGGTCCATGAAATGGATGTCTAGGGCAGATGTACTGTACCACGTGTGCCAGATTAGTGCACAAAAATACTAATTAATTAAAAAAAAAAATACTAATTTAAGATGTGAAAAAGAATCATAAACACGTATGCTATTCATAAATGACTATCTTTTTATGGGTTGTCGCTATAATGTTATTCATCTTCCACTATATTTTGCATACTCAAAATATAAAAACTCAGTCTCTCATTATATGTTTGAATCATTTTAAATATTCAAATATATATATTTTCTAATGGCATGCCTAATTTGTTTGGACAATAATCCGCATGCTTAAGAAAGTGATTGCGTTTTGTATCGTGTAATTAGTCTTAGTAATGATGTTACATTTGTCATATCCTTTAAGGTCTAGTTATGCCTTTTACCACAAGTATCTCTTTATGTTTATACGCCATAAATGTGAAATTATATGCTACCTCCATTTTCAAAAGATTGAGACTTGTATCTGAAGGATAGTTTTCAAAATATAGAGACTTTTAGTATTTTTGTGTGTATTTGGACAATTTTAGGTCTTGTCTTTTAGTGAGAGATATTTGGATTTTAGTGTATGTGGAGTCCATTTTTTAAATTGATTTGATATGAGTTAGTGGTGAAAATATGTGGGGTCCATTTTTTAAATTAAGTCGATATGAGTTGTTAAGGTAGAATTGGAAGAAAATTATGTAGAAAAAGAAGGATGAATAGTGTGAAATCTCAATTTTTTGAAACGGAGGTAGTACTTTAATTAACGCACGCAATTGAATATAGTTCCTGTGACCTGAAGGGGAGCCGGCGAATCGGCAGAGAGACTGCGCCTTCATGTCCCATTCCAACAGTGGAGAAAGCATCTCCAGAGTTGGGAAATAGATTGATTTAGCTATTTATATTCAAATTACATGTGCTCTAAAGGCAAAGCTGAAGGGGAAATGTATGAGTTGCATTAAGAGTTTTACCAATTTTACAACCAGTTGTATTTGAATAATCCCATACCTATTGGAGTTGATCTGTAACAACCTTAACTACATCTACAGCAATAGAAGAGCCTGAATCTTTTATACCTTTAACTCTTCAATTTCTGTTAAAAAGAGAGAAGAAAAGAAGAGAAAAATCTACTTCTTCTTCTTCTCCATTTGATCATCTCTATTGTTTGGATCATCTATCCTCTGAATTTCTGCAATGTTTCCTTCAATTTCTTTAATTGAACTTCCTTTGCATCAGCCTTGCAGAAAAAACGCACAATTCAGTAATGTTTTGGAGAAAATCTAACAAAATATATCAGAACAGCAGAAGAAATGTCTGCATTGGATTATGGGAATGCAGTATATGATTGATTCAATTCAATATTATAATTCACCTTGTAAATCTTTCTTACCTCAACCCTGATGAGAAGGTTAAGGACCTTGCCAATAAATGTTGTCATATTTGCATCAACAACTTGTAATCCCAATGAACATATGGCATCCATCAACCTTCCAAATCCTCCTCGCTTCTTCTCGTACAAGACCCTAATAAGGAATTCTCTTTTACCAAATTGGGTTTATTTATAGCTGCAACTGCGAGGACAACACAAGCAAAAAGCTTACTAAAATTAAAATGCTCATACCCATATCTCTGTTTTTTTTACTTTCCTTTCAAATATATTCAATACAGGGTTACTTGTTTTTGTATACCTCAATCTTAATATTTTCACCAAAACCAGAAGAATCTTGTTTCTCTTCTTTAGGTAGCTGGTTTTTGCTTCTATCCATTAATGCTTTTGGTAATTCTGCATCAGCGCTTAATTTGCTTTCCTCTTCTTCAATTTCATTGAGCTCATCCTGAAGTTTCTTCTTCTCCTCTTCCAACTCATTGATATAATCAACTGCATCCCCAAGAATAGATGCCTTATCCATCTATTCAAGAAAATTAAAATAACTTTGGCAACTTTGTTGTCACAATCTGGAAATTGACCAGTTTGTTTCTTTAGAAAATTAGACTGCTAACACTTAGATTTTTTAGGAGAGGGTTTTCCAATTGATTGCGTCAAAATTCCATCATGACACAATTTAGAATTTGAATACAATGATAACTGCTCATTTGAAAGAGTGGAACAAGTGGAGGAAACTTCAAAGCCAGAATTGGTAACGGTGCCGTCCATTTTGCCTTTTTTTTTTAACAATTTAAGTGTATTTGTGAAAGAGAAGAAATATTTTACTTATACTTTCAAATAGAACTCTCTAATTACCACTGAACACGTTGATCATTTGATTGAGTTTGTATTAGCTTAACAAAAAATCTTGAGTTCCAAGTTTGAGAATACAGCTGTATTAAAATACGGTAGGAAAAGTTTTACTCGTTTAGTAGTCCTACCCAACTCAAATTCGAATTAATTAGCACCCGAGATTTGAAGATCGAAAACTAGATGGTTAAATAAAAAAAATTCACCAGTCTAATTCAATTGGTAGTAAACTATAAGTTTATTATTGTTTTTTAAAAGAAAAATAAGTAAATTTTATATTTCATAATACCGGGAATACAAACAAGCAAAGACAAACTATCATTCAAATTCATAAGCATGATCAACCTTCACCCTAGAGAGAGTATGTGTTGCAACATTAGTTTGTCTCTTGATCCAGGATATATCAGGTTGACAAGCAAGTTTGTGCTTACAATCATCAACAGTAAATTCCAAAGCAGAAGAATTACAAATCGTAGAACACAAATAAGACACAAAATCACTAATTAATGCTTGACAATTACTAAAAACACAACATGATAGAGTAATATAATGCTCTAACCAAACAAGAATTAAAAGTTTATTGTTATGACAAGGGTATTTAAATTAAGTTTTAGCTTGCTTTTAATCAAAAACTTTTAGCTGATTAATGGCTTTGGCAAAATGAACATTTAACATGAAATGGAAGAAGACTACTATACCACTAAGAGAGTCGCATTAATTGATTAATTAATAATTACATATTCGTAATTTATTGAATGTAAACTAATCTTTATAATTTTAGTTTAATAAAGTTATTTCTACTTTCTTTTGATTTACATTTGTTAAAATTTTACTTAAATAGTTAAAAATTATCTTAAAAATTATTTTACCGAATGCTGTAAAAAGAAAGGTACTGGCCCCATGTTTCCAAACTAGGGCTAGAGTTTTAACTAAGTAGAATGTTAAAACCTACTTAAAAATTGTTGTCAAACATAGCCTTCGTTGATTCCGAATGGGAAGTAAAAATGTTAAACTAATTTTATATATTATGGATATCATATTAAAAAAAAAAAATTAAAAGACTAGGAAAAAGATAGAATATTTTGCATGGTAAATGGAGTGAGCTGGGCTTCATTTTCAAGTAGTGGTCCAATATTTAAGCAAGATCCAAATAAGTATCAAGGCTGAAGTAACAAGAGACAGAACATGAGTGCCAACAAACCAACATACTGTTGGGGCTGTATTGTATCCTTCAAAGACCCATATTCCATTACAAGACCAAGCTGAGTCAAGATGGAAGGTCCACCTGAAAATGAATGTAGTTGCTGCAAAACTGAGGGCCTTATACCCTAGATTTTAAGGGCTTGTAATCATTACACCTTCTCCACCTCTCACAAAATTTACAGCCCCTCAGACAGCATCCATATCATATATTTACTTGATAGCTTCTTTCTTTCGTCCAAACTCTTCATATATCAACTTTAGTGGCTCATTACATGACAACAATATATTGGGTATGAGAGATAGATGTGACTTATGTTGATTTATTTATTTATTTATTTTAATGTTGATTTATTAATTAGATAAAGTTATAGAATTACTACTAATTCTTGGGAAATGCCTTGTGAAATCTCGCCAAATTTGATTTTATAAAAATAATTTACTGATTTTTCTCCCATTTATCTCTAATATTTTCTCAACCAATATTGCAAGAAATTCTCAACCGTAATTCCTATTTAAGCAGGAGTTTGAAACCTCTTTCTTTCTTCCTTTCAAATTTCAAGCATGTACCAAAACTTCCACCTTGAGTGCACAAGTTGGAGGTTTTATATGTTAACCTTGGGAGCGATCGAAATATGAATCCTCTATAAATGGAAGATGAATTTTGAGGGTGAGAAATTTGCTTTAGGTCCTTTTGGCTAGAAGTTGAAGATAAGCGGCAAAGTTCAATTTGGTCCTTTAACTGTTTTAAGAGACGAAGAAAATAAGTGTATAACGGTAATAAAACAAAGAGACTAAAAAAATAATAGTAAAAACTACGAGATTAATTTATGTAATTTGCCAAAATAGAGAGACGGGATTATAATTAACCTTAAATAATTAGGAATCAAATTGGTAATAATTGGATGCACACGGAGTGGTTGTGGTGATGCATGATAGCCATCCAATTAAAAGCCCAACTTTAATCAGAAATGGGCCCCCAAGACAAGTTTTTGTAAAAATGGCAAGTAGGACAAGAAGCACACGTTTGGTTTTGATGGAATGTAAACTTCAAAAATCAAAATCAATAACAGTCGTGAATTTTGTTGTGCCTTTGATGCTGATTTGTTCACCATCCTAATACACATTTCATCAATTATTAATAGCCCACAATTGGGTGTTGGTGGGTTTCTATGTTTTGCAATTTCATTCTCATCTTATACACTAAACTCTCACTTTCAAATAAATAAATGAATTTCCTTTGTAAATAAATTCTTCATCAAATTCATATGCAAATCAATTGAATGTATTTAAAATGACTAATTTAAAATTTAAATTTAAATATTTTTGTAATTACCCACAAAAAAAAAATAAAATGGTTTTACGAATAAATTATATAAAAGTTTGTAAAATTTATTTGTTCTAATAAATATTAAATTAAAAGTATAAATTCATTGACAAACAAATTTGATTTTCGACAAGGAAATAATTATGCGTATGAAAAGGAATCTTTTCAAAAGTTATGAT
>CATIWJ010019701.1:0-12730 GCA_949640765.1 Croton laevigatus
ATATAAAAGTTAATTATAATTATTTCATATTTATCCTAAATAAACAACTAAAGTATACTTTAGTAATTATATTATTGTAATTAATTTAATTATTTTATTTTAAAAATAAAAATAATTCATTTCCATATTTATCCCTCTTGAAATGTCTCAAACTGAGACAATTACATTTATTGAAACAGTTTATCCAAATATTCAATCAAAAATTTTATCGAACACATAAGATATGAGAATCCTAAAAATGTAATTTACCATACTTTAGCGACTCAATAGGAGTCCTTGTTAAAATAAAAAAAAGCAACTCAATAATAGTAATTATTTATTAAACAAAAGTACTTTTGATAAGTTAAAGGCACGTAATTTATTAATAATAACAACTACATTCTATAAAGTTAAAGAGTGTCATTAAAAAAAAAATTGAATTTTCCAATAATTTATTTCACAAAACGTAAAAACTGAATATAATAAATTGGTTGATTCTGTAGAGAAAAGGGTGAGAATAATAAGCCAAAAATCACACTTAATTGTTAATTGGATTTCTTGTACCACTAAACTATTAGTTACGCATTAACACAATCATTAATATGTCGGTCGTGTTAATATTTACTACTTCAATGACTTGACCTCATACGGGACCCTCCTCTTTTACTCTTTGACCATCCATGCATGCTTACCAATTCTTTACTTTTCGTTTCCTTCAAAATTATATAATGCCTAATTTGGGCTCGGCATTCTAGCTCAATCTATAGTATAAGTACAATTCTGCGCGGCGTAAAAATGTTTTTTGGACACACGGTTTTTTTTTTTATAAGCACATATAAAAAATTAATCAGATTAAACATGAATTTTAAATCTGATATGTGTTTAAAAATTTCCTGGATTAATAAAAAAATGGATTTATTAATATATAATTTATAAATAAATATTAAGTAAATTAATTATTGTTTAAATTAAATTGAAATTTAATAATTTGTAGCTAGCTTAAGATTAATTTTTTTAACAAAAACAATCTTAATTAAATTAAAATTTTTTTTTTTTAAAATTACAACTTGGAAAGTTTAAGCATCCTTCCCTAGTGAGTCCGCAATGAGAAGAAAGAAATCATAGGCCAATAACTTCAATATCAAGTTGTTAAAAAAAAAGGGGTTCCCAGATCAAATAAACTAGGAAAAGAATAAATTTAGATTCCTTAATTTTATTATAATTAATACTTTTTTATTTAAGAAATTAATTTTGGATCCCTAAATTTATAAGTGCTTCTATTTAAACAGCATCTTACTTTATTGCTGTTAAGTTGCTGAAGACTCCCAATTCTGATACTGACATAAAACATTACGTGTGGATTGAAGTAATGAAAAATCTATCTAAAGTTGAGTTTCATTTTTCCATAAATGGTTTAGAGCATATTTTCCATAACATCAATTGATATGTGGGTTATGTTTGCCATCTGTTCTATTTTGCTTGATGTGATCTTGATTTTACAAAGAAGATTATCATAAACATATACATAGCCCAACTTTAAAGATAAGTAAAATAGTTGCTTTCAAGATTTGTTACTCTTAGCTTCTCATGCGAAAGCAATTTGATGCTTTGAAGAATGAATCAGTTGAACCAATCATTATTTGCGTCAATACCGATAATCCAAACATTTTTTTTTTAATTTTATTTTTTGAATATAAAAAGGCCACTAATCTAACTGTATAACGATGTGAGTTACACAGTAGAAGTAGTTCACTTATGAAATTTAATCGAACTCAAAACCTCTAAATCTTACCATTTTCTTCAAAGTTATGATGACCAATTGGATAAAAGACATTTATTTATTTTCGAATTACATTAGATTTATTTTTTAGACAATTTATATTATTATTGTTTCAATTCATATTTATTTATTTACACATAATTTTGACTTAATTAGATTCAACATTTGGGATTTGATCCCATCGTTTTTGTAATTCTTTTTGCTTAAGGTTTTGACACTAAATCTTTACAATAGTGGTTAGGATTGGTACTATTCTAAAATAACAAACACGTCCTTAATTGATGCTTTGCTTAAAATCTATTATGAATTTAATTTCCTTTACTAGTTTTCTATGGGATTAGTCTAAAATTTATGTCATGTTTGAAGCTTAAAATGTACTATCTTTAAAAATAAACCATTTTTTATTTGTTTAAATTCTTCTCTCTTTTTTTCAATTTTATAGTTTTTATTTATTTATATATGGAATAGAATAGTTATGACAAACAATTTGGAGGTTGAAAATTAAATACTTTCATATTATCTTAATCAAAGTATTGAAAGTTTATATTTCTCTGTTAATATACTTTTTATTCTTTAGCATAGCATATGAAGGATGCAATTTTTTCTCTGACTATATTTTATAAATTTGGAGAAAGCATTGTTGCAGCCAAGGATTAGTTTCCATAGACCATTAAGTTGAGCCCAACTGCCCAAGCTGAAGATAATACAATCTCGTTAACATACTAAACGATACCCTCTATATGAGTTGTTGATATGAAACTGTGTATTGGCACCTACCTTATAATTTAATTTATCAAACACTTAATTTGTTACAAGCTTCAACTTTCGGAACTATAATGCTTCAAACTAAATCAGAATGGCAAAAATCTTCTATGAAAGTTGAAGACAGGTTAACCAAAATCTTGAGCGAGTGAAGGATCATGTTCACAACAACACAACCCAACCCTCAATAATCCCGTAAAACGGCTGTATAATAATGTCATTTCTGTAGATTTCTGTTTGATTATCATTTAATGGAAGAAAATCTGAAGAAAGTAAGCCACGAATAATGACAGATGAAATCATGCTCAAAACAGTAAAACAAAATTGGTATTGGGAAGAAGACCTATCATTCCCTCCACATGTCTGCAAATTCATCAGGCTCCAAAGGATTTGAGATCTCGTGCATTTTCCTCCTCTTCTTGGCTTTGACTTTCTTCGCATACTTGCCAGCCTTCTGTTTTTTCTCCAAGGCTCGAATCTGGAAATACCAAGACCAGAACCAATTAATTGCAATATTATTGACGGTAGAAATAGAAACATGTTATGATCACTTCAGGCAACTACAAAAACCATAGGGGGGAAAAACAGCATAGCTTGGAAGATCATTCACATATCTTAAACCATTTCACGAATTAATTACACCTTCACTGACCAATAAACAGTATGTTTTATAGATTAACTGCATAACCAAAAACATTTACTGACTGTTTCGCTGAATAAACAGAAGGGTCTGCTCATGTGCTAAAATCTAAATTAGTTGATAAAAAATCTCACCTGGTTCGGTGATATGTATAATGGATTCTCGTACAGTGTAGGCCCTCCGAAGCTGCCTCCAAATATTTTTATTGGATTCAAACAAAATCGTGGACCGACCTGTATATTTCAGAGTTTTACAAGTTATAAGGCCACCCATAAGAGCTCGCTTACATAAATAAACCGATATAAACTTTAAAATATATCAATGCAAACCTCTACGAGTGTCATCTTGTCAAGGCCTCCTCGAGCAACTTTGTCCGACTCATTATGAGGAACAGATATCTGCAAACGTAAAGTAAAAGAAAATAGACTTTTATATAAAAACCAAAAAAAAAAAGGAAATAAAGCTTCATGAATCAGAAGAAATAATATAAAAATTTGATAACATCACAGCCTGAGGCTAGGAAGAAATAACAAGCCTAATGCTACAAGGACAATTCAGATTTCCCAACACCATTATACACTTCCACAACTGGGAGTAATATAAACAAAAGGAGAAAAATTAAAGGAATTTGGAACAGCTGCATCTTTCAGCTTTTTACAATCACTTTTTCACAACATAACGATTCTACACATCATTGACCAAGTAGCTGAAAAAGGTGAGTTCAAGTTTAGGACATTAACATATCTCAAGGGATACAAAAACAAATACTCAAACTTGAAAAATCTGATTGCACCATTTAGGGTATTCTTTAGTGTTAAGTAAATCCCCGAATGAGGAATTGGAAATCATAAAATGCTAATATTCAACAATGAGCTACTTACTCATGTTAAATTAAAGAAATACAAACAATCATTCTACAAAAAAAAAATATGACTGCTTAGTTGCAGGAAAATGTTCAGTCTGCTAGCCACAAGCAATCAGCTGAATTCAAACACCTTACTGTTGATGGAAAAGGGAGGCAAAGGTAATATTAATAAATACAATTATTTAATATATTTCTTAATGTAGACTATAAAACAGTATTTCGGTGCACATTGTAATTGAACTTTTAGAGGCTTATGACTAGCATGTATGTTGAAGAATATACCAAGGAGAGTAAGCCATAGCAAAAGCTAAATAAGATCCACATTACCTGGTAATTGCGGAACCATATATGATCATCAACAATGGAGAAAACAAAGACATGATCATGGTAAGGCTTAGATTTCCTATGTTCCTTTGGTGTTCCAAATATCTGTAAAAAAAACATAAAAAAAAAAATTATAAATACTCAACGTAGCAAATGAAAACACCTCATATTCACCTATTTATACACCAAAAAAAAAAAGAAAAAGCTAACTCAGCATTTTGCAAAGAAAGCATTAGTTAGATTTCAAAACCTTGAGAGAAGATAATCTTCAGTGACTTGGGATCCCATGCTGCAATATCATGTATTCATGTGTCCAATATATTTCACAAAGTACTATATTCAAAGACTAATTATCCATCACGATGGTTTTCTCAAATTAAGCCTCCCAGGTTACAACCATCTGAGTGTGTTTGTGTGTCAGGTGGTGGGAAGGACGAGGCACATAAATACTTTATAATTACAGCTAAATTATCTGATTGAGAATATGTTCTTTATCAACTTGGCTACTGATCGACATATTTAGGAAAAATGTACAATTTTGTCCTTCATGAAAGTAAGAAAACCAGTGTTTCAAACATTGTGAACGAAGTTTAAAAAAATTGATTCAATTAGGGAAGTGAAAAAACCTGGATAATCAATTCCTTCAAGAGTTTCCAGTGTGCATCTTTATCAAAATTAGCAGAAAAAGTCAACAGTGGCCGCGACCCTTTTAAATGATTTCCAGTAAGCTTCAATTCTTCCATCGTGTGCACTGGAACAACAGGAAAGAGAAAACTTAAAATGACTCAGCAGATTACAGAAAACGGGTTAACCATGGGACATAGTCAAGATTCAATGAATTTCATTAGTCTGCAATTTACAAAATACTTATACAAGATAACAATTTACAAAAGATTCGAAATCAAGAGAAAAGAATACCTGCATTAACCAAAAATTTCACTGAAGGACCGCTGGGGCATTTGGCCATCCACAAATAAAGATCTTTATGTTTTCTGCACTGCAATATAGAAACAAAAATGCATCAATCCTAGTGTCAAGGCAACAATAATCATACATTTCAGTCAATATGCCATAATGCTACAGCAAGCGAAACTGCCAAGCATCGAAAAGAAAGAGTAGAATTGTTAATGACACTAATTTCATGACATAAGCATCCTCTTATCATCGAACAAGTCTATGAATCCATTCAAATGACACTAATTTCATGACATAAGCATTCTCTTATCATCGAACAAGTCTATGAATCCATTCATTCCAAAAACGAAGTAAAATAATCTAACATATAAAATTATACAAAAAGTACCTCAAAGAATAAGCAAGAAGAACAGCTCTTGAGCTCAACAAGCTCGTTAAGAGCCATCCCTGTGCTACTTTTGGCCTCAACTTTGCTGTCCTTCTTAGAATGAGGCAAAAGAGACACAATGCTCAACATCAAGTGCCGATACCTGCCCAATTTACAAATTGCTTACAAATCAAAATAAAACAGAACAGTACAAACAAACCAAACCAAACCAAAAATTCAAAAACAAAGAACAAAAAGAATTCAAAACCTAGAAATTCAATAAGAGAGAGGAGTTAAAATCGCGAAAGCTCTACCTATAATTGATGCGACGTGAACAAGTGACCAAAACCTTCTCTTTGTTCCTAAAAATTTGAGTTTCAGTTTGCTTAGCTTCAGTTCCTTTGTCTTTCCAACCAAGGAGTGTTCGTTGAGGCCTCTCTGGAGCACTTTCATCTTTCTTTGAAGGCGTTTCGACCACTGTTTCAATGATTTTCCGCTTCTTACCCATTTTGTATACTAATATATTTGATCCTCAAAAACGTAAGTATGAAGAACAGATTAGGAAGAAGAATAGAGAAGAAGGGAAAGAGAGCTAAGCTCACCTTTTTTTTTTTTCCTCCCTGTTTCGAAGAGGTGGCGAAGAGAGGCGGTGGCACTCTCTTTGAAAGAGGGAAAACGGCAAGATTGAATTAGGGCACCATTTTAATTGATTTTCTTTCGGTTGACTCGTTGCTCCTTTTAATTTTGTCAAAGGATCCAACGGTTCAAAAGTCTTTGGGTATTTGATGTACAGTCCTAAATTTTCAATTTATATGCTTTTAAAAATTAATGAGTAATGATGGGCTGCTCTAATGAAAACGTTAATTTGTGAAAATCGTGAAATTTGGATCGTTAAAAAATATTTCTAATCGTTAATTTGTAAAAAATTTCGTAAAATTCGTTAATTCATGAAATTTTTGTTAAAAGAAATTTTTTTTCCAAATTAACGTATTAAATGTTTAACATCAAAATAAACATAGGATCCTCTTTTTTTTCTCTCTTTCCGCCTCTTCATATATGGAGAATTTTTTATTTTGTTATGAAGTTTATGAAGTTATTTATCAACGGACTCATATATAAAATTTGATGAGATTTGAAGAAATTTTGTAAATTTCTTGTCGCTGCATTTTTATGAAATTTCATTAAAAACGTTAAATTCGTTAAATAAAAAGATTATTTATTAAATTGAAAAATTTGTAAAAAATAATTAATTCGTCAAATTTTCTGAAAAAAAAAATTTTTATTTGATGAAAATTTGTGAAATTTTTTTTTCATTTTAACAAATGAACACCCTAATAATAAGTAGTAAATAGCCCCCTTTTTTTTTTTGGAATTGGGAACCACATGGTTGGTTAACAACACTACCCCTAGAGCATAGAGCCATGTAGCTCAGGTTTGACGACTCCTCCATATATAAGATGGGTGTGTTTATATCCAAGTTAAAAAAAAAATAACATTTTTGAAAGTTTGAAGATGTAAATTGCACAATGTTTTGTAAATATAGTAAATATCATCTTTTAAGTTAAAAATACCCTTTTACCTCTTATTAATTGAATTTCAAATCAGATGTGCATCCTTTTCATTTGCAACTTTGTGTGTCTCTTCCATATGCGAGCTCAAACTTGCATATGCAATGTTTAATACAAATGAAAAAGACATGATCGTTCGTCCCTTCTATCTTTTTCATTTAGCTAGGGTTTCATCCCTATTGTTTAAGCTCAACAAAGAAGACAAGTTTGTGTTTGATTTTTGCCTTTCTCTTATTCTTCTTCTTTTAATTTCGTATTTATGTGTTGAATCTATGATTTTTTTCCCATTTTTTTGTTGTTTTATGTTTGATTTTCAGATTGTGTTGTTATTTATAAAAAAAAGAGAAACAGTTTTGGTGACTAGGGTTATTTAGGGAAGAAGATGAGATGTATGTACCGGTACATATGGTATATATACGGTTGTGATTTTTGTAGGAGAGAGAATCGTTAATGGTGGTGAGGGTTTTCGAAAAGAGGAAGAGGAGATTTAGTGTGTGTGTGTGCGTGTGTGTATGTGTATACACATATATATACACCGGTATATCTGTAGCCCCTTTTTAAAAAAAAAAAACTGTAACACCCCATCTCGACCTACGAATAAGCTAAGATGGAATGCCACTCCTCTTGGTCGGATATTGATTATCTTGAGCTTAATTGTGTTTTACAACAGATTCGTCAGAGTTTCCCCGTAACTACAATTTTTCCCAAAAATTTATGAATGGGAAAAAGTTCACAAACCAACACAACTCAAGTTTCACATCATCATACAAGCACTTCTAATATTTTCACCCCCATACTCTCAACAACTCTTGCAAGGAAAATTTACACTTCTAAACTCGATTCAAGATATGCCATTATATCTTCATTTACATTGATATAATATCTATGGGTTTTAGCATTTACTTTACAATTATACTTTATATACATGCTAATTTACATAACACAATATTTCTTGTACATGCCATACTAGTAACCCAAAAATTAAGCTTCACCTGATTTGCTTTTGATGAACTGTAGATCACGCCACTATGCTTATCAAATTCTTCTACCTACGAGGCAGAAACACTTAACTCGCTGAACACTAATGCCAAGTGGGTACTTTAACTGCTTGATAAAATAAAAATATAAACACGCACACCAATCTTGCATATATGTAGTGATAAGAATACATACGCATTTTTGAATTACTTCATGTTGCTGTTTGTTATGTTTTATTTGTTGATGTCTATTACTATCTTTTTATTGTTCATTATTTATTTCATTTCTGACTTGCTATTGTTTTGCTCTACGGGTAATACAGCAACTAATGTGGGTAAGGAAACTGTATGAATTGTCCGAAGCCACTATCTGTCTGTATGAGGGGTCAAAGCCCTTATATGAACTGCATGGATTGGTCGTTAGGCTTGGGCACCTTTGTATGTATTGTATGATAAGTTGGAGCCTCTATATGAACTTTATGATTAAGCAGTACTGTATAGTATGATAAATCATACCCTTTCCCTCACTAGTTCTATCCGACTACCATGTAGAGCAACGTTTACATTCAAATACTTCTTTATGATTAACTGTATGATATCACTGTATGTTATCTGAATGATTACTGTTTGTTGTCTGTATAGTTACTATTATGTCTGTATGAGCTTTATTTCGTTATTTCCAACATGTCTCAACATTAAAATCAATTCAAAGTATGTCAAAACATGTGCTTTAACCTTGAAAAAGTGACTTTAAAGAGTATCGATTGAGATCCCTTAGTGTCGTGCTCGTGACACCTTGATTTGAGCCTTCTGGACTGGTTCAGTTTAAGTCGCATGTGAGACGGTCCCAAAGGCACGGGTTCAATTTTGTGTCAACAACTACACATGCAAACTTTCACCATCTTTAAGAGTTTATCTAATTTTTTAATTCTAACATGTCTAACAACACCCCTTAGCATCAAACACAAGCTACTCATGGCAATCAATACACAAACAATAACAATATATACAAAACTTAAACCCAAATTTCAAGTCATATGGGAATTCAAGGAGTTAAAGTACCAAACCTGAATTTCCTTCCTCCTTTCTCTACTTCTTCCTTTCTTCTTGTTCTTCCTCTTGAATTTGCTTGATTACATTCTCAACCTAACACAACAATGGTAATTTGATGCTAAAGATGGTTCTATGTGTTTTAAGCTTAGTTTGAGATATATGAACGATAGGCTAAATTGAGTTTAAGCTTCCTTTGTTCTTTTTTATGATGGCCGGCTAATGGAGGGGAGAAAGGAGCAGAATTTTGCTCTTAATTCTTCTATATTTTATGCTGGAAATTCCATCTTCATGCCTTATATATTCTGTGACGTCGGTTATCCCTTAAAGACTTTCCATTCAAGGGCTAGGAATGGACCAATATAAACCCCAGTCCCTTTTTGGATAGCATCTCTGAACCATGTTTTCTTTTACTTTAATTATTACTTAATCCAATGGTCATCAGCTTGCCAAGCTACATTAGTTCAAAGGCTAGGATTTTTTCACTTGTCAACCTTTTAAGACTCCATTAATTTTTAGTCCTTCATCTTTCCCTTAATTATAAATTAACCCCACTTGGTGAAATGACCATTTTACCCTTTCGTAGAATTCCTCCGATGTCCTTCCGTACATGCGGTTTCGGAAAAAATCGTGTACATAATTGCGACCCGATTAATCCCGAAAACACTCTTTTAAGGTCATATATGGGCATTATTATGGACCTCCAACACTTATTTTTAGGTTTACATCATTGCCCCTTACTTTTAGAAAAATTCCACTTAGATCCTCTTAGTACCTCCTCATGATCTTGCTATCTTTCTTTCCTAATATCTTTTTGTATATTGATACAAATTCAATAATTCTTTCACCAAATGAAACTAGACATCTAAAATACATTGTGTAAAATTTCAAATTAATCTGAGTGGTACATAATTTTTTGTGATGCTTTCCGTTCGACCCTCTTGCATTGCCAGAGGCAGTCTGCGTACTATTTAATAATTCAGTCATATCTTTGTCCATACAAATTCAAATAGAGTGATTCTAATTTCTAAATTTATCTAAGATATAAAGGAACAACTCTTATATTTTGTACTTTTAAAAGTAGGTCATCTAGTACTCCAAAAACTAGGTTAAATTCTTAGATTTTGTTTAAATCCTTCCCATATGCAGGTTTTGTTTGATTAAGCATAACTCCCTATATTTGTAGAATTCTCCAAACTGAATTTATATAATATTCTAGACATATTAGGCTACAACTTTCATGTTTAACACTTTTTCAAATTCTTCCTTTAACATAGTCTAAAAATTTTCCGAAATCAACTTAACATCCATTTCTTATACTATCTATTTAACTCTTAACCCCTCTTTTTTTTTATCTACGCCATATCCTCGACTCTGAACCTTAGGTTTTGAGTCATTCTAACATGGATCGGAGAGTGGAATGTGACAAAACCCTAGCCGCCACTATAGTTTCTTTCTCATCCAAAAACCAAAAACATAATAAGAAATCATAGCCTTCATCAAATTTTCTCTATCTTCCAAAATCCTCAATCAAATTCTTAAAATAAAAAAGGCGAAGAAGAAGAAGATGGTATGAGATGTTGTCGTCGGTGGCATTGCTGGCTGTTTTTTCCTTCAGTGATGAAAAACTAAGTTGAAGAGAAGTTGTAGCTGCAAGTTTGGGTTTGAATTTTTTTTTAAAAATTTATTTTGTAAGTGTATAGTTGTTTTATTTTTTAAAAATATGTGTTATTTATTGCATTTTAGAAATATCATGCTATTTATATCTAGTGATTTTATATAATATAATATAATACTAGCATTACATCTGCGTGATGTGCGAAATAAAAAAATTGTTTTTAAAAATTTTCAAATAAAAATTTTTTAGAAATTTAACAATAATTAATTAATAATTTTGTAATAAAAGACTATCTTATATTATTAATTCATTATACCAAACAATATAATTATACCAAAGAAAAGAAAACCAAATAATATAATATGGAATATACACAATTACTCAAATAAGTCTTCATATAAATATAAATATAATAACAAATTTATTTTATTTTTACATTTTTTTTATATAATAAATCTATTATAAACTATTATTTATTATATAAAAAATATTTATTCATATGACAAAAATATAGAAATGCTAAGATAAGCCAAACACACATATATATCATTTAGTGGAAATTTACATTTACCTCCTTATGTTTTACATAAATATACAATTTTCTCCCTAATGTTTTTTAATCCTACAAAATTCTCTCTATATAATTAAAAAGTCAACAAAATTAACCTTCTGTCAAAATTTCTGTTAAAAATGTGGACAATGACCATTTTAACCTTTCTGGTACTATTTTACAAATATCTTAAACCCATCTTGTCACAGCCCAATAAAATTAATTTTACGGTCTGTTAAAAAAAATTAGGTTGACTGTTATAAATAAATTAAGTTGAGTGTGACTTTCGTCTGTTAATATTAGTCCGTAAATTTTATCGACACCGAGAATGGGATAGAATAAACCATTGTAGTCCTATGTTAAACAAATAAACCATTAGTAAATATATAATAAACTCATAAACAATAATAAACCATATTATACTAAAAATAAACCTACGCAAATGGAATTCAAATTAAATGTAAATTCAAGTTAAATTAAATATAAATTCACCAATTATTTACAGAATTATTAAGGGATAGATTATGATAGGAATTGATTAAAAATTTAATCAAGTGGCAAGTAAAATTATTGTGAAATGGTAGAAAATTAAGAAAACAAACAAATTAAAATGAAGACTTTTGGTCCATAATTTAATTAAATGGCAGACAAGCTTGGTAATGGAAAATTACAGGTGATTAAGAAATGAGGAATGAGACAAATTTGCTTGGCCTATAAAAGGGAGGTCATGGAAGCCATTTTTAACCTTAAAACCTTAAGTAAAAATATGTTTTATTTTTCAAAAAATAATCCGTCCATAGTTTATAAAATCTAACACCATAAAATCACTCCTGAAATTCTGGTGATCAATTTTGACTTCAGAAAATCGAAAAACGGTCACCGGAGGAGCAAGATCCGGCAGGGTCAATTTGGTTAACTGGGTTGTTAACCAGCCTCCTTCCACCTCAATTTTCTCTCTCTACAGCCACCATCCGTCCGATCTAAGACCACCAACAGGTAGCCAACGTCAAGACGAAGAGATCCATAGGTGGTTTGCCGAATTTGGCCACCGGAATTGGAAGTTACGACGTGAAAACCGAAGCACCTTTGCGACCCACGAACGACCCACATGGGTCTGATTTGGGTAAGGAAGAAGAGAAATTTCTGTTTCCGCCCCTAAAGTTTTGTGCGTTTCTAGTTTGACCCTAAAACTTTCCTTCCATCTTCAAACAGGTCCCTCCGCCTCTTTTTCTTAGGTAAATGACCCCTAAACTTAATTTAGCTCTTCAATTTAGTCCAAAAGCTTATAAATTAATTATTTTTAAGTTTATTTTAAGGAAATAATATTTTTAAGGA
>CATIWJ010019771.1:0-12136 GCA_949640765.1 Croton laevigatus
TAACCAACATATTTTTATACCATTTAGCGATCAACACACATATTATGAAGTTATAAACAAAGCTCTCATGTATTTTTTGAGCCAGAATTTTTATCAAGTCGAATATAAGTACCGCGTAGGCAGCTCCGCTCATTTATAACTCATCAATCTATCTTCATTAGTTGAAACTTTTCTTTTTTCTTTTCTAAGTCTTTTATTTTAGACTCCCCTGAGTCGACTACAGGCTATAAGTATCATATACATATTACATCTTACATAGAATGTTTTTTACCTATGCTTGATCTACCATCAATACAAATGATCCAAAAGTTTAATTTCCATTATTTAATATAACCAAATTTATTAATAAATTAAATTGCAAAAATTCTATTAGAACAACTTAAATATCATTGTCTTGTCCCGGATAGATAATTCTATGGACTTAGCCTAGCCTGTAAATTAAAGAGTGACCAAGATTGTCACACAAGTATATCTATCATTCCCGCAGCAACGCTACCAGACTGTCAATAGTTTCAGTAAAATAATTAAACTAAATTATTAAATTATCAGAATATCAATTTTCAGTCACCTTCTACAATGGAAAACTTGTACAAACTACCCACCTACTCCTTCCCCGCAGAAGCTCGAAAACCCGATACCCTGCCTGTATTTTTTTATGTATGCTTCAACTTACACCACTCCTGAAGGAAGACGTAGAACAAGCTGTCCGCCTACCAAACTGCATGGCCAATCATATTTCAGATAAAGCATAACAACTTATATTATCAAATTGGTAATAGAATATCCATTCACCCACCTCTTGACATAGTAGTAGCAAAAATCGGCAAGAATGAATGTTTGAACAATCTCTGAGAGGAGGACTATAGGAGGCCACAATCCGTATCCTAGAGCTGTTAGAAGGCGTCCTCGAGTATCCACTACCTATACAAATAAAGAAGAAAACGCATTACCGATACTGCATCTTGACCAAGATGCTTTACATAATTCGGTAGGCAAGCAGAAGTTTGATTGGAATATGTTGATACCTCCAGCATGACAAAGAAACCGCATTATCACAAGTTGAAGAAACATAATACAAGCATCCACAAGTGCAGGTGGAGCATTTGGGATTATTGCGATAAGTATGTACAAGAAAAAAAAAATTGATTTGATTCCTAGATTTTATGTATTAATTCAAGTGTACGAACTACCCTCGTGAACAAATTTTAAAGCTCTGTTCAAGTATCTCACCTGAAGCACCCAATGAGCACAACTCAAGAATCTTGCTACTCCAAGTGCAAATACATAGTGTGCCGTGAAAGGTTCAACAATCTGAAATTGAATAAAAGAATGATGAGTAGAAATAGGCCACCTATAAGTTCAATATGTAATGAGGGTTCAAGAGACAACAGCTGTGGGAGAATTTGCATAATCATCCTGTGATATTAGCATATTTCTGCTTTTGAGAAGCAGACAGCATAATCCAATGACAAGATGGCAATGGGCATGCATGTCTTACGCTAAATCATACCTTTGTGTTTTGCATGACACGGAGCTGAGGCAATACTGAAACAGCTTCCAGATAAACACAAAACGCCCAGCAAATCCTGTTCAATATATGATGATGTGTTGTTGGGTGAATAATCAAAGATAGCACCACACAAGGTATCAACTGCATTTAAGACAAGATAAATGAATATCATTGAAGGAAAAGAAAAGAGGCGAAGAATAAAATTTAAGAAAATCAAACAATATTATACGTGTAATTTGTAAATACTGCTCTTTGATGAGTCTAAAGCAGACTCTCCAAAATGACGGTGATGCAAAAATAAATCAAGAATTGTTATTTACAGGAATGCTAAAATCAACTCGATAGCAATCCCAAAAGCAAATCAAAAAGACATTTACCGTGAAAGAATTCAACTATCTTTCAAAGGTTATAGGCTAATCTATACAACTATGGGGTGAGAATTATTTCAAAGCCATCTCTATAAAATTTTTAAGAATGTGAAACATGATAACTTAATATTCTAGTACCAACACAACTAAGCAACACATGAAAATTCTTAAACACCGTGGAATTCCTAGTGAAAAAACAACATATCACAGACTTGCTTGAGCCTATAAATCTTGTCACCATGTTCAAGAAATGGATATTAACATATATATAGAGTTTGTAAACAATACAACAACAAAGCCTCAGTCCTAAATTAGTTGGGATCGGCTATATGGATCCTCTAACTGTTATTCATGGAAAAACCAACACCAATTAAGTGCCTTCTGTCAAGGCAGAAATACATGTCTATATAACTCCATTCAGTAAAGCAAAAGAACAATTTCCTTTTTTCAGCATGTCTCGGGAATATGAGTCAGCACTACTCAGCCATTCACTAGAATACAATGTACATTCAACAAAGAGCAAACAAGTCCAAAACATAAACATAACATCGTGTTTTGAGTAATGAAACCAAAGTAGGCAATTATATTGGAAACTTTAATACATAAAAAAGTTTTTCAGGCACAATTCCAATAAATTATAGGTAAAAATGGGGTTGTACAAGACTTACCACATAGTAAATCGCAAAGTTGTCTTTGTCATCCATGTAACTGGACCTCAATTTGAAGCGAATCATATAAATTACCCACAGAGTTGTCAGCAATGTAGCTGAATCAAGTAGTGTGTGTATGTCATATTCCATGACAACACTGCAGTAGAGCCTAACAGCTAGAAATATAGCCGTCAGCTCCTGTGATTTCAGTGAAAGTCCTGCATAAGAGAACTTAAATTTGTGAACCCATGAAGAACCAGCTAGGCTGGCAGTTACAATCAACAGTGACAGACAATAATCAACAAAACAATGCCAAAATGTGATTTTTACAACAAAATAATTTAGAAGTTGCAAAATGTTATTAGTCAATAAAACTTTGGTCAGCAACTTACTCAACTCTTTTCTTATGAAGTTTTTCACCAAGAACTCCACATTAGATGCAGCGGTCATGTAGATTACATGCTTTATTAAGTGATATACAGGTTTCCTTCTTGGAAGCCACTAATTATAACAATTAGGAGAAAAGGGGCATAACCACATAGGAAAAACAAGAACAAACCCTTGCTAAAACCCCTGGATAAAGGTGACTCCTTTATTAAATTTTCAATCTACTGGCCAAAACCATCCAACTAAATCTCTTTGTCACATTGCATATTTCAGTTGAATTCCATCAATGTAGATTATATTCTACCCTATTGATGCTAATATTTCAGGCTATCTAGAGCTATTTGCAATTTTCCTGAAACAGCATGGTAAAGAGGCTACCAAAAGTTCACATGTTAACTCGTAAGAAATTAACATGCTAAAATGAAAAACATATAAAACCAAGAGGAGACTAAAAAAGGGGGAAAATGAGTATATTACCAGCGCAAGTCTTCTCCTTCATGAGCTTATAAATTAGAACAGAAATTCCAATGGCATGAACAGCTTCAGCCGCAACAAAGAGGTTATCATGATCATGAACCACCATACGAAGAAACACTAAAGCAGCCATCCCTGAAACCACTCCTAAAAAAGCCTTAATTTTGGGCGGTTGCCGCCGAATCCATGTAGCCACCGCGTGGATCGGCCTCTTGGTTGCCTTCATTTTTTTTCCTTTTCTTCAATCTTGTTATTGTATCAATAAATGAGGAAGATGGGTTGCAGAGAAGAGCAAACTGTGCTAAAATAACAGATCCGTGTTGAATGAAGAAGAAGACGAAGGAGGTAATGCAGTAGTGAAGACTTTGGAAAGGAAATAAATGAGAGTTAAGGTAGAAACACGTGTAGTTGAGCGGAAATGAAGTTGGGCTGTGTTAGAATTATAATGGGTAAGGCTGTTCAACCACCATTGTTAGATAGTGCTAGCCCACTTTTCAAAATCTTACAGGATATTCTTTTTTTGATGTCTTTTTAACTTGTACATCATAGTTTGTTCATTGACATTTAAGAAATTTTAAATGAAAAATTAAAGAAAATGATATTATTGCACTATCGCGTTATAAACAAGGTCATGAAATCAAATTATAAATGAGTTCAATAAGACAACTTTTATGTTCCAAATAGCTAGCTAGCTAGCTGCTTAGTTTGTTTATCAAAACGTAATCTAATAACTAGATAAAAACAGAAAATTTAAATCAGACAGGCGGTAATAATTAGTGCAATTTGTTTATAAGCAACGGATTTAAATCAATAGTCAAACTCAATTGAATGAGTTTGTTTTAAAAATTTATTGATGATCTCACTATATAATAAGAATCTATTGACGTTTAGATTAGATTGAATGCCTTTTTAGTTTGTTCTTACATACATATTATATATAAAATTGAAATGGGAAGAAGTAAATGCAATGGGACAACGAGTTGAAGAACATAATTCTAATGAAGTATATTATTACTCTCTACATGTATATGAATATAGTACACATAACAAAGTATTTCCATTGTTATTTCTTTGAAGATGTATATAACCAATTTAACCAAAGTTTAAAATGTAGAAGAAAAAAAAAATAGGGAAAATGCAGATATAATGTCGACAAGTCCAAGAATTGGATCTTTTCACTAATGGTTTCATTTGTCTATCTTCCTCAAATGATATCATACCCAAATGAGATGGATCTTCTAGCATCATTTTAGCTACTAAATATCCAGCAATTGACCATGTCTGGAATTTTCTTGCTCGTTTTCCGACAAATCGACCCACTTTACCATCATAATATTCAGGCCAATGGTCTTTCAACAATCTGGTTTCTACAAGTTCAATGGCCCTCCTGGTAATTTGGGGACGGCCGGTCTTAATACAGGCTACTGTAAGAAGCCACAAAAGCACTACAAAATACAACATAACAAAGTAAATATCTTTATCATAAACACACATAAAATGGTTAACTAACATGTTCCCCCATTGTGGTAGCTCCACCTTGTATTTTTTGGATTGCAGCCAGTCACAATCTGCCACTCATGACTTCTATAGCTGGATAACATATCATCAACGGCATTTCTCCTACCAATTCTTCCCACCGTGATTCAATAAGATCCATTATTGCTGCAGCTTGTTATGGGGTTGCCAAGGATGACAGAATACCCATATACACCTTGCCGAAGTAAAAAAAAGTACAAGGTTTAGCTTTATACTTTTAGAAATACATAAATCACAACAAATATTGATGGCTAGATTGTTTGAGAAGTGTCCAAGAGAGATATGGAGGTGCGAAAAAGTTTCTCGCAACCAATAAACACTTATGATTAAGGTCATAAGTTCAGTCATAATCTCGTGGTCATGTTTTCTGTAACACCCCTTACACCCAACCTACTACATTAAATATGAACTTGGTACAGAACATCTCTTTTATTAAAATATTTAAATATTACAAGTTCAAACATACTTAAATTGTTCTTTATACAAATTTAAAAATAATACAGTACATGTCAAACTAGAAGTCCTTATTTTGCATATGGAGAAAAATACCCATTGGTTTCTTGATACGCTGGCCGGCTACTGACAAACTCCTAAACTCTATTGATTTTATTGCTCCTCGCCAAAACCTACGAGTTAAAACACTTAACTCGCTGAGCAAACTTTACCTAGTGGATACTTTAAATTTGAATAATAAAAATATTTAAACAGATATGCAAAAACTTAAATTCACATAATAAACATTTAAACATATCATTATGAAAGGCAAATAAACAATGAATTAAATAAATCTTGCATCAAAATTTAATTAAAATAAATTATTTGTTTAGTTGGCTCTACTAAATACTTAAACAAACCTACATAAACTCAATGAATTACCCGTAGGCATGAATCATCCGAAGGCATGAATAACGGTCGTCACTGTAAATCAATCACAACAGCAAACGCCGTAACAAATTAATGACCATAAATAAATCACCGCAAATGATCGATAAATCCTACATTAATTCAATTCATCTAAATTCCAGTAAAGCTCGAAAATAGTCTTTTTTTTAAATACCACACTTTTTGTCATAAATGCTTTTACAGTTTCCATCTCAATTCAAATATTTTTAAATATAATTATTTTCTTCAAAATTTATACTTGTAGAAATTATACTTTGTATTTGTTCAAAACTTTAAATAGTAAAAATATTTATTTCCAAAGTTGACTTTAAATCATGATTTCTAAAAAATCTAAACCTTTAATTTAAAAAGGGATAATGTCAAAAAAGTCCCTATGTTTTTACCTAGTGAACAAAAATCTCCCTGTCTTTTTTTTTTCGAACACAAATTTCCTTGTATTTCAAATAATTTAAACGATTATACCATTTTGTCTATTTTTTTATGTTAAAATAACAGTATAAGGATCAAAATGTAATTTTTAAGGGCCCTTTGAAAAAACTCAAAAATTAAGGGACCATTTTGAAATTATCCTTTCTTCAACCTTTAACCTCCTTCTATTCATCCCACCATGCCCCAGCAGCCGACACCTCCCCTTTTCATTTTACTCCACAAGCACTACTATAAGTCACAATTCAGACGACCGCCAGAGCTTGCCACCAACCGGAAGACCCTCACTTCGTCACTTACTGAAAGCCTCTTCGTCCGCCAAAGCTTCCATCGGGTTCTATAAATTCTTTTGGTTTTGTGCAGGTATATTGTTGTTTGTAGATTCGATCGGGATCAATTACGGCCAAATAGCTAACAATATTCCGTCATCGAAAAATGTAGTACCGTTGGTGAAATCAGTCTGTTCAACTAAAGTGAAGCTATACGACGCAGATCCATTTGCTAATACAGGCGTGGAATTTATAGTAGAACTTGGAAATGAGTATCTATCGAAGATGAGAGATCCGGTGAAAGCTCAAGCTTAGGTGACAACCTCATCTGGCAGGAGCTCGTCCTCTTGGCGGCTGTGCAGGGAGGCTGGCGGCTAGGGCATGGTGGGATGAATAGGAGGAGGTTGAAGTAGGGTTGGCAAATGGATCAGGTCGGGTCGACCTGATCTGTTTTTTAGCGGGTTAAGCATGTTTCGGGTTGGTCAACCTCTAACCCTAACCTGATCTGTTCAGGTTTCGGGTTGACTTGACCTGATCTGATAATTTTTTTTTTTCATCACTGATCACCCGAAAATTGCCGAAAAATACAAATCTCAACGGATTTCACATTTGATCACACCATCAGAACCGTCTCACTGTAAGGTATCCAAAAACGCAATCACAATCAATAGACAAAGCACAGATTAGCCAAAAAATCACCAAATATAATCGGACAGTCGCCAAAAAACATGACTACCGAAAAACGTATAGATTAGAGCTAAAATTTATATCAAAGGAAAGCTCATGAAGCGAGGATTAAGAATTTACCATCAAAGTGAACGAAAAATGGTTGGAGATGCTCGGAAATGCCACAAATCCGATAGGTCAATTTGAACACGATTTTTGCTCCGGTTGTAGATCGGAAAAAAGGAGACCACCATCGGAAAGCTTGTGTTGAGGGGATTCCAGATTAGCCCTCAAAGTCGTCAACCGACCGCCAGAGAGGCCGGAATCTCTATCGGAAGCCAGCGGCTATATCATTCTTGTCTTGCCAGAAATGATGTTTTCCGGTGGAAATGGCTACATCAACGGAAAGCCTACTCCATGAGGAGTCCATATCTGAACTCAAAGTCATCGGACGAAGACGGAGTTGGCCGGAGGAACTCGGAAACAACGTCGATAAGCGCTGAAACTGATCGGCTTGAACTTGATGGTCCCGCAGTAGATCGGTGGAAATGAAGACAGAAATCAAAAGCTTGAGCAGTGAGGAGCCGTTGAAGGTTGAAGAAAAGATAATTTTAAAATGGTCCCTTAATTCTTGAGTTTTTCCAAATGGCCCTTAAAAATTACATTTTGATCCTTATACTGTTATTTTAAAATAAAAAATAGACAAAAGGGTATAATTGTCTAAATTATTTGAAATGCAATGAGATTTGTATCCGAAAAAAAAAAGACAAGGATATTAACTTTTTTTACATTATCCCATTTAAAAATCCTTTATGATAAAATTTGTCTAAGTTATTTTTATGTACTTTAAACTTCCCTAAAATAAACTTAGTTATATATATATATATATACTTCCAAAAAATATTTGTTTCTAGTACTTAAAATAATAAAAATTAACTTAAATAGTTATAAAGTAAATTTAATATAATATTATAATATTAAAATAGTTAATAAGTAAATTAAATTGAACTTATAAAATAAATAAGTAATAAAATAAATATTAAATTAAGCAGTATTGAAATATTAATACTTTAAAGAAATTAAAATAAATGAGCAATATGAAAATTAAAGTAAGAATTAAAATGAATACTCTACAAAATATATGGGTATATAAAAATATAAATAATAAGTAAATTAAATTGAACTCGTAAAATAATTGAACAATAAAATAAGGAAATATTAAATTATTTAAAGAAATTAAAATAAATGAGCAATTATGAGAATTAAAGTAGAAAATGAATACCTTTCAAAATATACTGGTATATAAAAAAATAATAAAATTAAAAAATTGATAAGTAAAAGATAAAATAAATAAATAAATAAATCTCCACAAATTAAATGGGTGTTTAGTATTGAAATAATAAAATAATAATAGTAATAAAATCCCATAATTTTAATGGGTGTTTAGTAAAGTAATAAAATAAAATAAATAATAATAATAATAATAATAATAATAGTAATAATAGTAATGGTGATGGTGGAAGTAGTAGTAATAATAATAATAATAGTATATAAAGATATAAATAAATTTAAAGAAAATAAATGAACTTCAAATAACAACTTAAATAATAACAAACTCAAATAATGAATTCAAAATAAATGAAGAATAAAATTGAAAGTATTTTATTCAAAGTTAAAGTATCAAAACATTTTTCCATTATTTCTATTTTTGCCTTTGGTTTTGGTTCTCATTCCTTAATTTTTGTCGTAATGACATACACCTAAAATTTTTGAATTTTCTCTCAACTTTAAAGACATTTTCAAATTTATTTATACTCTAATGAACCTTCAAGGGTTGTGGGACTATTTATAGGCCTTAGAATAGTACTCAAATTAATTTTGGACCATAATTTATGAAAAATATCCTTAATTATTTTAATCATACTTATCAAATCTTATCCTTTTTCAAATTTTCAGTGATGGAGGACTAGATTCTTATCTAATATTCTCTTTAGACATTAATTATGAAGTTTCTGCCAATAATTGATTTTTTTTACCATTTTACGGTGATAAAATCAATTTACCGATTTTTACCCAACGTGGGTAAAAATTCACAAATTTTCTTATTCTATCAATATTATACTCAAATCGATGTCTAGATTCAAATTTTGATATTCTAAGACCAAATTCTGAGTCTAAATTTTTTTGAGGATCAAAATAACCAAAATGTCATCGGAGTCGAAAATTCCAATATTATACTTAAAACGTTCGTTTCTTCGTCCTGATTATTGTTCGAACATTTAACTTATTTAATTTATAAAAATACTTACAAAATATTACTAAGTGGGTAAATGGGCTGTGGCATTTTCTATACCAAATGCAAGTGATCTGTAAAAGATACTAGAAATGTAACATATGACGAGCAAATTCAAGCAATGTGATAGGTAATCACTCCAAAAAATATCATGTTATAGCTTACTGAACATAATTGTTGTGCTATATATGTATAGGGTGGTTCATTCGTTAAAACGTGAATTTTTTTTCAAAAATCTTCACCAAATAATAAAAAAAAATTTTTTTTTTTCGGGACGTTTTAAGCAATTAAATAATTCTTACAAATTCTCCAATTAATCGAATTTAACAAATAATTTTCTAATTTAATATTTTTGACGAAATCGAATAATTAAACTTAACCAAACTTACAGCAAATATACTGTTTTTCCAATTACAATACAATGGAATTTAATTAAACATAGAACCATTATCAACAAGGCTGCAAAAAGATTAACATTTGTCCATGATAAGAGTTCACATATGTAAGTCAAAATTATGAACCAAAGGGAAATGAATAGAAAACAAAGGAAGATAAAGAAAAGAGACATAAAAGGAATAAGAAAGAGAGGAAAATGTGGCTGAATCAGTCAGGTTTATTTTGTTAAATGTGAAATTCGTTAAATCGTTAAAAAATTTTCTTCTAACGTGAATTTCACGATTTAACAAATTAAACAAAATCTCTTATGATTTAACGATTGACAAAATTTTTTAACGTTAAAAATTTTGTCAATCGTTAAATCGTAAGAGAGTTTGTTTAATTTTTTAAATCGTGAAATTCATGTTAGAAGAAAATTTTTTAACGATTTAACGAATTTCACGTTAAAAATTTTATGAAATTCATGAATTTCACATTTAACCGTTTTCATTTGAACACGCGATGTATATATCCATTTATGTTATATGACTAGTTAAGTGCATTAAAAGCTAAAGAGCAGACACAATCATCATAGATTGAAAAAAATTGGAAAATGAGAGGGAAAAAACAGAACAAAATTGGAAGACACAAACCATTCGACTGTCGATCATAGAACTTCCATCAGCACAAAGCAAAGTTGGGAAGATGTCAAAGCCTTCTAATACAAAGCAAGAATAAGGCGCATACCCCTTGGGCAATCAGGCATTTCAGCCAGAGAAAATCTCCGGTAGATTTCGTATAGGCACAAAGCAATATAATCCACCAAAAACCATAATCAACAGGAGTAACTCTTCCAATTGCACCCTCACCAAAGTCTGCAATTAAAGTTTCAATGTTCTTCTCAGGTTTATGAAGAACTTTAAAGCTTGTCGGCATAACACCTTCTCCTAGCTTAAATTGGTCTATTTATTACTTTCTCCCAAGAGTGAAGGTGAACAGTTTTTAATATAAAATTCTTAACCACTTCATGTTCACCGTTCATCAAAAAATTCATCAAAAAAGCCAAAGAACTTCGAACAAAATCTCTAACAAACACCTAATAACACAAAATAATTCAAGATTAACAAAAGATGATTAATTTAAATTAATAATCAAAAGGGAAATTCACCTGATCATAGTTGAGTTATTCAACAGAATGGTCTAATGCAGCAATAGTTCCAACAGGTTGGCCACGATGGTAAACCAAAGATCGTCTTAATGAATCCCAAGGTTCAGCCACCATAGCATGTGACTCAAAATGACCAGCACTTGACCCATTTTCAACATTGATTCTAAAAATTGGACGATGTGATAGAGTTAGAGATAAATCACTGCTAACTGATCTTTCATCAAAGGATCTTTGCCTTTCTACTGCAATAAGAGGTCTAGGTCTTTCCAGCATTTTCGAAATCTCAGAATCATCAATTTCAAATATAGAATCTGATCCTGCTGTTGATACTTCCAAGCTTTTAACTTTCCTATTTTGGGTTATATCTATGGCTGCAGTTGGAGACATTCTTGATTAAAGAAAAATGCCCAAATCAGTTCTAAGATTTGTATTTTTCGAAATTTCCTTAGAAGAAGTCTAAATTGTCTTTGTGAGGGGAGTTTAATAATAAATGTTCATACTTTCTTTTTTATTATAAATAAATTTTAATACTTGTGTAGTATTTATTAAGTTTTTTAGAAAACTTGTTTGCATTCTTGCAAACAAAAACAATCACAATTTGTAAATTAATTAATTGCATTACACTTTTTTTAGAAGAATTTCACAAATAAATATACTATTTTAAATAGACAATTTACTTAGTTTCTTAATTTTATCAGTAGTTTATTCTAATTAATGTTTAACTATCAATTTTAAAATATCATTTAAATTTATGAATTTATTTGATGACCTAATTCAATTATGTGAATTGGAAAATTATACTGTATAATTTATACTACCTCCAAGTTTTTTAATTTTTTACATTCTAAAAACATAAATACCAAAAAATTACAAATACAAATACAGAAATAATGGTAATAAGCAATTACTAATATTTTATAAAACTTATTTTTTTACTAATATTAATAAAAAAATAATAATAAATAATTATAAAACTTACTATAAATGAAAATATAAAAAATTAAAAAACTCATAAAAAAATATATGACCAAATGAAAAACTTGGACATTGTATTTTATAAATTTTATAAAATCCACAAGGTTACATAGCCAATATGTTATCAGAACTATAG
>CATIWJ010019777.1:0-13682 GCA_949640765.1 Croton laevigatus
TAATTTTATCTGAACATGATAATTTAACTTCATTTCATTTATTTTTCTGAAAATTTAGTTTCGTAGGAAAATAATTTCTCTATGAAATGTTGTATTTGAATAACCAAACGACCTTAAAAAGAGACGAAAAAAGAACTATGAGAAAAATTTCAAAGTAGTATATTAATAGGAGATAAAAAATGAATTGTATTTCTAAGAGAGAAATAAGAGAATATTAGGTATAAAACTCCGGACCTTATAAGTCATGGACGGGAATGATAATTTTGTGTGTTTTAGAATTTGTAAAAGTTAAAATGCTGTTGTTCTAAATAAATAGAAAATTGAAATTTATTCAACAAAAAAAACTTAAAAATAGTAATGTAAAAAGGTTGGAAAACTTCTTTATTATCAATAGGTATATTCAATATCTGGAAAGTTACAAAATTTATTGCGCAGTCCACAAATTTAAATTAACTATTACAAATAACCAAATCAAGACAATTGATAGAAACTCATTATGGACTAAAAAAATTTGTACATAGTGTGAAGGAATCCCTGTCAACTCGAGTAACGGGATATAAGATTTATAAGGCTGGTCAATCTTCACCTGTTAATAAAAGTTTTCAGGTGAGTTAGACCCAGATTCTTTACATGGTATCAGAGCTTGTCCTCTCCACCGATGTTAGGACGATGGCTCCAAATGGGCGGCCCGAAGATATAAGATTTATAAGACTGGACAATCTTCACCTGTCAACTCGGATTTTCAGGTGAGTTAGGTTCATATTCTTTACATGTAGAAGAGGGAAATAGAACAAGATCTTAAGACATCACTCTAGCCATCTATGCTACAAATAATATGCAACATCTTTCACAATACTGCAGCACATCACTGGCTTTATTAATAAATTTGTAGCTATACAAGTAATTATTCCTCTAAAATTTTTGTTCTCTTAAAAGTATTTTTTAATCTATAAATTAAGTTTTGTGCAGCAAAAGCATAAGTCCGACCTTAGCTCAGTTGGTAGAATCTATAGGTCGCAGGTTCAAATTCGGCAGGTTGGATTTTTGTTTTTTTTTTTCCTTTCAACTTATTTATTTCATTTTTCATTGAAATGATATAGGTGTGGAGCAGTAGACTATAGAGGGAAAAGAATAAATTGATGAAATTCATTAAAGGGAAACAAATGACTTGCTTCCTAACGCTATTTTAATTAAATAGAAAGAGAAGCTGTTAACTCTTCCTCTTCCAAAACTTTCTCCTCTCCCTTTCATAGTTGTTAGAACCTTATAATTCACGATTCTAATCTTACGATTCGATACAAATTTCACATCTATTGATACGAATCTATGTGGTGAATTGTTATTCGGTTGAATTAGAAACGAATTTATATGATACGGTCCGATTTAATGATTCTAAAACTCGATAGGGAGGGAATATAAAAAAAAAATTCAAAATATGTAGATAAAACAGAAAAATATTTAAAGAATTTATACCTTTTTTTTTTTTTTAATACTTCTGATGGGGTGCTGGGAGGTGGTGGTTTGTGGCGCCAAAGTTGATTTCGGCGCGACCCAGGCTGGTGGAGTTCTGATCGATCGATGTCCTGGTAGCAATGGCGTCTGGTGAGTGGTGAGGAAGGAAGCCAACGAGAGGATATAGAGCTGAAATGGTCTGTGTTGTTTACCCCATCCTGTAAAAATAGAAAAGTAAAATTAAAATAAGGGTAAGTGAGTGAAGTATATGGTAACAAGATGGCAAAAATATCAGATATGAGTGAAAACAAATTAAATTAAATTCTAACTGAAGCCTTCACCTACATTTACACATGACCAAGACCCTATCTGCCACCTAAATAAATTAGAATAACCATTGATGTCCTCCTCAAGCTCTAAGAATTTACAGCACCAAGAATTAGACTAAGGGAGGAAGAAGATAACCGTGTCACTCATTTCCATTTTAAAAAGAAAATTAAACCCATGCCTTGTATTATCCAGACTTAACCACGAGAACTCATATTTTAACCCAATTAGGCATTGCACACCTCTTTAAGCTCTAAAAATTTACAAAAATAATAACCAAGAGCAAGGAAGTAGATGACACTATTTAACTAAAAAAAATTAAAATTAATAAACAGAAACAGTAGCAAATAAGGCTTGGGTTGCCTCCTAACAAGCGCCCTTGATTAATGTCTTAGGTTAGACATTGCAGTATTCAGTTAAAATAAGGCGTTCTCCCGTAGAGCGTATCATATGACACGACTACAGGGTCTCAATTAAAATTGCTCTCAATATTGGCTCGCTCTGGAATTGTCCTGCTCTGGAATTGTCCTGCATATAGAATCAACATCATTAAATTCAAAATAATTAGTTTGGGAAAAATTAAAATTAAGATCCATAAGAAGATGGTATGAGGACGGCAACGTCGATTGTAAAAACGGATCCACATATGATGAATTTAGAATTTCATGTTCGTTAATTTCTGGTTTCACCAATGCATCACATTCTTCTTCATGGCTTGGTTCTTCAATCGACAACTCTAGTTCTAGTTCAACTTCATCTCCTTCTTCTACTTTCGCTTCTTCCTTGTCTATTTGTACTTCGCATTCATCTTCATTAGCTTGCTCTTCAATTTCAGCTCGAACCTCACTTTCATCCTAATCAACTTGATATTTGATTTCATTATTCATGTGTCACGACCCAAAATACATTATTCAATTTTCACATGTAATCAGAACACATACATTTGTATATGATAAATAAATGCAGATAAATGCAACAAAATGTAGAATCTTACATTCTATCCCCCTTATATGATTTCGGTCCCCGAAATCCCAATATAACCAAAATATCAAAACTCTTAGGATTACAAATTCTAATTTCTATCTCCTTATTCTTGAACAATTTCTGCAATAAATAACAAAATCTTATACTTAAGACTCAATATTTCAGGCTTCTAAAATAAAACTCCAAGATTTAAATTTAAAATTTCAACATCACTTATCACTCAAAACATAATTCTAAAATTTTAGAACTCTAATTATTAACTCTAAATTTCTATTTTTATCAAAAAAGTAACTATTTCTTATATAAATTACATAAAACTACCATAAAACTTTTATATTAATTAAGCCACTAACATTTATATCGAACTCCACAACCAATCAATTTTTGTTTCTATATCATACTACAAATTGCCTCATACTTAACATGAAAAAGTTTCTCAAAATTCTTATCAAAACTTTCACCAAATGTTTCCCAATAATCTGATATATAACAAAACAATTGAATAAACATTGGGGAAAGACCAAGACTACATAATCATATGCTACAAGAACACAAACTTTATTCAAAATTTCAAATACCAAACTTTATTCATAATGCCAAATACAGAATATCAGATTTCTGATCAGATATATCAATGTCGTTGCTTGCTCACAAGCATATTTCCAATATAACTTTTGAATACACAAACAAATCAAAATTTTTATCAAGTGCCATAAAATAATCAAATCTTTATCTATCCCCAATTCTAATCAATACACCATTAAAACAATACCATTTTATCGAAATTTCAATCCCAACATTCAAACTTATACTTTATAAATTCAGACGTACCTTTTATGCTCAATCCACATATCTTCAGCCACACCTTAGTTGCTTTCAGAATACATAAACACACTTTTCAACAAAAATATAATTAACTAAAATCTATAACATTCTCCATCCATTATCACTAAATCCATCATCACTAACTAACTAATATATCTAACTATATTCATTCCAAAACCATAAACTCATAATAACTCTAAAATTATCCGACGCTAAAGAAGATAAACAGAAAGACGTTCTAAAGACTTTGATTAACGATGAGCGATATACGAACAATATCTATAACTATTGTTAGAGTGATAAACGCCGAAGAGAAGTAAAAAAAAAATTGAAATAAAGAGTTCCTAATGATTTCCGGATAACAAAAAAACCTAGAAAAAATCTAGACTAGATCTATTTCTTTGATACCACTTTTGCCACTATCCAAAACCGAGAGTCGAAATCGGCGTGTAACCAGACCGAAGTCTGACTGCACAAGCCTTCAAAAATAAATAACTAGAATGCAAGATACTAAAGATCACTATTTGAAATTTTCTTACATTACAAATGCAAAATCAAATAAACTAAACTTTACACAATCCGGAAATCAACTAGAACAAAAATTTAAACAAAACTAAGCAAGATTAACAAACTCGACTCGACTCGAATGCTCGGCTCAAGAAGAAAGAGTTTGAGCTTCGCCACAGCGAATATCGAAAACCTGTAAAATAATTTATATGGGTGTGAGCGTTAGGCGCTCATAAGTCCATGAATGACAGGAAAATATTCCTACAAATAGTAATGCCAGAAAACAAATAAATTAATCCCAAATAATTTCAAACAAGATGGTGCGTCGGGGTCTTCCTACACAAGCATCCTCCCTTATCCCTCCACACAAAACTCAGAAACAGAATCCCATCCTTATAACATCCACAGAAATCAGAATCAAACAGAATAGGCAATATACCTCAAAATCAGAAATTAGAATCAGAACAAAAATATCCTCCGTCCATATATAACACACCATCGCACATCACAAGTAATTTTATATTCAATTAATTAGATAATATATCAAAGCACACACATATTTTCCTGTCTCCTAATCACATGCAGGCTTGAGTACAGAAGGAATATTATATAATGAAATAGAAAGGATAATATATAATAATGGCTTATATATATATATATATATATATATATATATATATATTATTTGGTTAGCAAATAGCACGTCACAAAAAAATACACCCATGGAACTTACCTGAAAATCCGATAAGAGAAACATCAATTTTTTTTTCTAAATGAACATGGAGAAAGATAACCACCTAATAATAAATAAGGAATTAACGACACTCCTAAGATAATGTGGATATGCATTGCTTATGAATGCTATGAGTATAGGAAATCAAACAATTTCGAAACTAATAATCAAATTATTCAAATACATGACAATAAATAACGTCAATCTCGGAAATAATTTGAAATAAACTACTGCCATTTAATTTAAAATACTAAAAACAACCTTACTAAATTTTACCCAAACTTCAATTAACTCAATTTTACTAAAAGGTGAGACATCACAAAAACCATATTTGAATGAAATCTCAACTTAAATAAAAATATAATTTAAAAATGAATTTAGTACTAAAATTATTATTTTGAAAGTTAAATCAAACCAATTTTATCAAAACACCACTTTAGAAACTGAATTTTTAAAATCTATGTTTTACCAATAAAGACTCATGCAACAATACTTATTTTAAAAATTCATAGTAAATAATCTAGTCATTCAAAAATTCTAAGATTTTTTTAGGAAAAATTTCCATATCTTATTAAATGTACTATGAAGTTTCAAAATTTTTGAAGACTTCTAAGTCTATCAAATTAATTTTGCAAATTGACTCAGACAACACAGATATTCAACTGACAGCAGTTGAGGAAATAAATATTTTCGATAATAAAAACATCTTGAGAAGGTTCAAAAATTGTTTTAGCAGAAAATAGACTTACTGCCGAATAATGTATAAAAATTTCAGATTTAAATTATTTTTCTAGAATTAATTAAAAATCTCAAAAGTTACAGCACTAACTCCAATTATAGCAGAAGTAGTTTTTAATAAAAGATTAAATTGTAAAAACTTCAATTGAATAGAAAATACCCAAATTAAAATCACAAGAACCCTAAATAATCAATTCCTAACTATTCCTAATGGTTAATTTGACCCCAACACAAATCAAAAGCCAAAACCCCCAAAGTTTATTGTCAAATCCCTAATTTTAATTTTTTATTTATACCACAACAATTAATCTACAACCAATTCAAATAAATCAATAATATGCATCTTTAATCATTCTTATATGGTCATAAAAATAACTAATAATGAAACAATGAAAATTCAAAAGAGAAAGAATAAAAACCTCAAGAAAGCTTCAAAGATTCAAAACTTGTTGTAAACTTGTTCCAAATCCAATGGATACATATTGTAAATAAACACACATAACCCCTCTTTCTCTTTTTTTTTTTTCCACTGCTCATGCTTCCCAACTCTCCATTTTTGTTTTATATTTTGCTTTTATAAGCCAAGCACGGCTGCTTTCTTTCTAGAGCACGAAACCCTATTCAATTTGGGTAGATTTTTCCCATTTTTTTTATTTTATATATTCTCAAATAATAATATAAGTAAATATATTCTAAAATATTAATATTAATACTTAAATAAATAATATATAAAAAAAATTAACAAGTTTAATACCCATTATCCTTCCACATAGTATTAACAATTATTTTTAAATCATAAAATACTCAAATACCCGAAAATGATTAGAATGGCCCCAGACCCGAAATATATAATGTCACACTCAAAATGACCGTCTCATTGTCATGAGTATTAAAAAGACATTCAAAATATTAAATTTTATCAAAATAAAATATGATAATATAAAATTACAATTTTACCCTCAGACTCAAAATTCTCAGAAAACCATAGGTTTTACATCATGTTAGCAAAAAGCTGATTCTCGGCATGAAAAGCTTGGGTCTGTTCTTGTAGAGCTCGAAACAAGCTTTTCGACCAAGCTTTTCAAGTCTTCCATTGTTGCACTTTTCTTTCTTTCACACTCAAGAGAGAGCTGTGAAGGGATGTGGTTATCACTCATATATGCATTATAATCAAATTTAGCCATGTCATTAAATAAATACATTATTTTCTCATGGCTTCTATACACTAAATACACTAAAGTACTACCAGTGGAATTAATTCCATTATTCACCTAACCTATTGTTGGTTTATCTAATCCCCTCATGAAATGAAGAATTAGTGACCAATTTGAATAACCAACAAGGAAACTCTCTCACAAGTCGATTAAATCTATCCCAAATAGCTTAAAAAGACTCATTATGATATTGATAAAAATCATCAAGAATTCTCTGATAAAGACTCAGAAAACTCATGAATAAAGTACTACAAAAACAAAATGTTAGGCACTAGTCCTTGGCAGCGGTGCCAAGATTTGATGAGTGTCGAAACGACAAAAAATAAAATAACATACTCTAAAGATTTTGAGTATAGCAGAGAATAGAGTCGATCCCATAGAGACTGGTCAAGTTTATTTCTAAAATGCTACAATAGAAATAAAGGTTTTGAATTGAATAAAAATGGACAAAATTAAAGAAAACGTAGTAGAACCTAAAATTGAAAGCAATGGGAACAAATACAGTCAAATGTATAATTCTCAGTACGAAATTTTTACGTCTGATAATTGACTCTAAGATAATTTAATAATTCCACATTACAGACAAGTTATAGTCAGAAATCCAACCAATCTTTCTGTATTAATAGGTTATTAAGATACGACCTAATAATAATCCTTAACTAACAAACAACCGTAAGTACAACGAAGGATTTAATTTATCAATTGCAATGAACACTAGAAAAACCTTGCCCTAATTAACAAATTCTACGATAACCCATTTAAAATAGATAATGCAATTTCTTAATATAACCCATAAGCCTGGTCACAATCAAGTTATAACAATCACTACTTACATCAATTTAACTAAATAATTACGGATTTAATCTCATTGATATGCATCCTATTAATTAATCAATTGGCCTCAATCAATTAACAAAATATATTAAGGATGGAGTTTCCCAATAAGCTGTAGTGAAAGTATGAATGCAATAGGAATTAAAAAGTAAAGATAAAAGCATTAAGATTTCGTAGGTATGAAGAAAATCAACTTCGAATTAAACCTTGGCTGAAGGGAAGAGTTTAGCCTCTAATGGCTATGGAGAAAACAGAGAAAAACCCTAAAAACGTAATAATGAGGAGGCTATTCCAGAATGCCTTCCAGAAAACCTGAATTGTGCTTATATAGCAATAAAACTAGGGCCCACATAAATATAACAAAATTGGACATTAAAATAATGTTCAAATCTCCTTCCTAAATTGTAAATTACGTTTAAAACGGCTGTTAAAAACGTGGGCCAGCGACTTAATTTATTTCATCCCGTAATTCATCCTCTGTCAGTTAGTCTTGTCCAAGACTAACTATTGGCAGTGTAAAAAAAATCCAAATAGCTTCTAGCTTCATGTCCAATGCTCCAAATCTCTCTCAATTATGCTCCAAAAACTTTTTTTTTTTTTGTCAAATCCAACAATTCCTAATCAAAATAGGAAAAAGTAAATAAATCCCACATTTAAGTGTAATAAACGTCAAATAAGCATAATATTAAGGATTAAAAGTACGTTGTATTTGCAAGCTATCAACTTCAAATTTGAATATTTCTTTCTCCATGTTATTTTTCTTAAATTTAAGAGTTTATTTAAATTTTCACTATAAGTTTTTAGTTTGCTTATTTATTTTAAAGAATTTTGCATTAATTCTCACTATAAAATGAAATAGGCCTTTCATTAAGTGGATTTTAGGGAATTAATTATGTGATCGAGAGATAGTTGTTAATTTTCTGTTCGACGTAATCTAACATGAGAAAATATTGCCAGAGACGGAGTGGACTTTCATGCAAGTAGTAATATTTGAAAAACTAGGAAGAATTTAACTTATGCGAGAGCTAGGTTATTTTATGAAAAGTAATACTACCAATTATACCACATTTGCGCGAGAGAGAAATAGGGAAATTAGGATAATGTAATTGCAGAAGATGACTTTCACAAGAGTGAGGTTATTTTGTACGAAAACAATACGGAGCTTAAACATTGGTAGATTTATTATACTTGAATAATTAACAATGCCGATTGCCAACTGCAGAATAAGTTCTAGAAAGCTTTAGACTAAAAAGGATTAGTATAATTTATACGTGGGCTGATTGTTTAATATTGAATATCAACTTGTCTTGTTATATCATTTGCTTCTAAATTTCATTTAGATTTCTTTAAATTAAAATTTACGAAAACCACTAAAAAATATTTTCTTGATAATTAGAAACCCATTCTGCTGATATTCAATCAACCAGTCTTTGAGGAGACGATATTTTTTATACTACTTAGGCGAGTCTATCAAACTTGCGGACAAAAATAAAGCAAACTATGGACCATAAAGACATCTTTGAGGTTCGTAGCTACCACTTTCAACGATTCTTTGTCCAACATGGGAGTGTAAGTTTTCTTTGTCGTGCGTATCTAGGCATGAGCGGGGCAGAGGAAAAACAAGGACCGAAGTCAAGTTCTGCCGAGGCACCGAAGCATTATGGAGCTTCACTGGAAGACCAAACCAAAAAGGGCCAAGAGGATGGGCCCAAAACGCACCGGGCCCAAAGAAAGGTGCTCGGTAACACTAACTTTATGATATTAATTTTAAATTCTTGAAGGATTAATAAATTTTTCAATAAGTTATTATAAAAATCGAATAAGTGCAAATAGCAGCTAACACCCTTATTAAAAACTTTTGGTCATATAATATATATTATTACCAAACAAACTTTTTTATTTCTACAATAGTAATTATAATATTGTTAAACAATATTTTTATTCATGTGGTCATTAAGTATAAAAACAAGCAATAAAATCAACAACAACATTTAAGCACAACTGAAATATTGTGATATTTTGAAGACTCATAGTCATAATAACATATTAATTTGGGGTATTATCAAAAGTTATATAAAGCTCGAATGCCTTGAATATCATCCGAATGTAAACCTTTAGTAGATCCAATAGGGATTAATGGATACATAATAGCCCCTTCAATATTACTATGGTCAAGTCCAAGAAGGTGTCCTATTTCATGTAAAGCAGTTGTCTCCAAATCAAATGCACCTTGCATTGCACCCACTGCCCACCTCTCATCTGCATCATAATGGAACCATCCTCGTTGGGGTGCAAAAGCATGAGCAATTGTTCCACCAGGGCCATCGAAAGGGATCCCATCTCCATGATCACGTCTTGCAAATGATATTTTTAAATCGGCAGCTTCATAGCTTTGTGATCTCGCGAATTTGAAATGTGTATTTGCCTCCCATGTTTGGAAAGCTCTTGTGGTTGGGGCCATTGCTTGAGGTGGGAATCCTGGAGCAAACCCATATGTGAGATGGTACTTAGATGATGGCCATCTAGGATTTCCTTGAAAAAATGAATAGTGAGAAACCATATGAAAAATTCTAGAGCTATGACGATGGTTTTTCTCCTTTTTCGGTTGCATTCGTGTGGTGCCATTGATGGTATCTGCCACCCCGCATCGAGGCATTATCATCTTCGACAATGTTTTAGCATCCAAGGATCCAGTAACATTCAAATGGTAATTTTGTTGGTACATTTTGATGGCATTTGCTAAAATATCATCAAAATCATCATTTTTAAGAAGAGTTTGGTTTTCGTAATTCAAATAACCGAAATTTTGGAGGTAGATTTTCAGCTCATGGACTCCTTTGATCTTGTCACCCTTATGGCAACCTTGAATATGTTTAAGGAAATCAAATGGGGATTTAATTTCCTTAATTGAGTGGGCTTCAGTTGAACAAGAAAGAAAGGAGATTAGGACAAAAAGAGTGAAGGGGAAGATGGGAAAATATGCAGTAGCCATAGAGAAATCGAGTTAAAGAAGTAAAGGAGTTTTTGTGTTTGGTTCCAACTTCGGACGTTAAGGGTATTTATACACATAGACAAAGACTTTTTATTAATCGCCTTACAAAAAATATATATTTTTTAAATTAACCATGAGTTATTCTGAAAGGGTCAAACTATAGGTGGTACCTTAAGCTATAGCCACATCTAGACTAATCTTTATTCGATTAGTAGGTAAAACTTTGGTCTCAAAACTTTGGTAAAACTTTGGGCAAGGTAGGTTCCTTTCAGAAGGTAAAACTTTGGTCTCAAATTTTAAACGGCTCTATATATGAAGCTAGTCTTAAACGTCTAGGGAATGAGGGATTAAATCTAAAATTGGCACGGTTTGTTAGATTATTTTAGATTATGTGAACTTAATGCTATAAAATGAATTAGGCCTTTCATTCAATAGATCTAGGGGAATTAATTATCTGATCGAGAGATAGTGGTTACTTTTCTGATCGACGTAATCTAACATGAGAGAATATTGCCAGAGATGGAGTGGACTTTCGTGCCAATAGTAATAGTTGAATAACTAGAATTAATTTAACTAGGCTGTGAGGTAATTACAAAATTCAATTCCTGCACAATTGCAAAAATGAATTGATCTTTTTCCCTTGATTATAAAATATTTGGGCTGAGTGAGGGCACGTCTGTAAATTAGCATGAAAGCTGAAAGGTACTTATATTATACTACTTCCGTTTTTTTTATTTGTTTACATTTCTCTTTTTGGTGTATTGTTTAATTCTTTATCTTTATAGTAAATCTTGTAAAGAATTTATAAAGGGTTAATTTTTTATTATTATTTCTTCTTTGGTATCGGTGAAAAACTGACTTACTTGATATGGTTAAAAAGGAAATATAAAAAAAAATGTAAAAGTCAGATATAGTATGAATAATTATATAGCTCAGGGGTGAAGTTTGGTAACAAATGGCTTAAACCACATAGTTTATTATTGGGGCACCTAACCTCTTTTAATTAAGGAGTAATAGTGATGGAAAAGTTAAAATGCTGTTGTTCTAAATAAATAGAAAATTGAAATTTATTAAAAATAAAAATAAAAAAATAAAAACTAAAAAATAATAATGTAAGGGAAAACAAAGGTTGAGAAACTTCTTTAAAATCAATAGGTATGTTCACTATCTGGAAAGTTACAAAATTTATTTCGCAGTTCACAAATTTCAATTAACTATTACAAATAGCCAAATCAAGCAATTGATAGAAACTCATTATGGAGTAAAGAAATTTTTATATAGAGAGGAAAATAGAACAAGTTCTTAAGACGTCGCTCTTGCCACATATTTCACATCATTCGGCAGGTTGGATTTTCTTTTTTCTTTCAAATTATTTATTTCATTTTTCATCGAAATGATAGAGGTGTAGAGCAGTAGACTAAAGAGGGAAAAGAATAAATTGATGAAATTCATTAAAGGGAGACAAATGAGTCGCCTCCTTCCTAATGGTAATAACCTCTTTTAATTAAAGAGAAAGGCAAGCTGTCAACTCTTCCTCTTCCAAAAACTTTCTCCTCTTCCTCTCATAGTTGTTAGAATCTTATAATTCACGATTCGAATCTTACAATTCGATACAAATTTCACCTTTACTGATACGAATCTATATGGTGAATAATTATTCGGTTGAATTAGAAGCGAATATATACGATATTGTCTGATTTAACAATTTTAAAACTCAATAGAGTGGGAGTATAAGAAAAATAAAAATTCAAAATATGTAGATAAAAAAGAAAAACGCTTAAAGAATTTATACTTTTTTTGTCCCTAATACTTCAAATTAAATTTTCACCATAAGTTTTTAGTTTTCTTATTTATTTAAAGAATTTTGCATTACTGAATTTACAATTTTTTTTAGTAATTTTGTTAGTATAAAATCTCAAAATATAATGCACTAATACTATTTGGTTTGTTTTTACTTTACTTCGAGACTTATTTATACTCTAAAGATAAGTTTTAATTAAGTTGAATTGCGAATCTTACTATATGATTCAATTTCCGATTCTCGATTCAAAAATTTGATGTTTTAATACTCGATTCAACAACTATGCATTGGTGGCTACTCCTTTTCCTTTATTTTTTGTTTTTTGTGTTTTCTTTTTATAAATATGTAGATTTGTTGCATTTTCTTAGAGGTTTTGTTTTGTCTCTACAAGAATTTGTTCTTTTTTAATGAAATTAGTGTTCCTTTTATTTACAAGTTGTTGTGTTTGGTCTATGAACTTATTTATTTATTTATTTTTTAACGTAGATATAACTCACGCACCTAAATGTAGAAAAAGTGATTTGAACTCTGTCCGTTTGGACACGAGGATAGGTTGTTTACTGATTCTACTAGACTCCAACCACCTATGAACTTATTTTACTTGTTGGATACAAAATTTTTTTCATTAATTAAGCTGGCTACGATTTTGATATTTATCTAGTAGGACTCAGTAAAAGACCAATTTGGATTACTTCCTTTTTCTCTTTTTAATGAATGAAATATATGGTGTAGTTTCTATAAAAAAAGGTAGCCTCCTATTTAGTAAAAAAAAAAAATTGTAAAAGGAACTATTTAAATTATTATGTACATTATTGTGATTCAAAATTCATAAAATTTAGTCTAAGAATGTCTAAATTTAATTTGAAACATCAATATAAAATATTTACACTTTCAATCAATATTTTAAAAATAAAATAAATATATTATGTTTTTAAAGTAGCACTCACCACTAGGCTTTACTCATAACATAAATAAACCATGATTTTAAGTGTAGTAAAAGTGAAAGACTTACATCTTACATATATAATAGAATTTTAAACTAATAATAGCAATCAATAACTACTTGAAGAACACACTTTTTTTTTTTTTTTATATAACCACCTGTATTTGAACCCACTTTTACCGTGGGCCGACAAAAGGAAAATAAAAGGGTAATTAAAGACTTGAAATTTTAGGATTCAAAGAAGCGAAAGCTAAAAGTTCAGGATCTTTTTCGATTATAGCCATCCTTTGCTTATCTAAAGTTACCCAAGCTTCAATCCCTTTCCCATCTTT
>CATIWJ010019796.1:0-16822 GCA_949640765.1 Croton laevigatus
TATTTATACTTGGTTTAATATTTTACTATTTAACTAGGGTAAATTTTAAATTTACCGTTTTACCGCATTTTACCCCATGTGGTAAAAATTTACCAATTTGCAAAATATTCAATCTAATTATTTTCTAAACATTTAATTAAAATAATCTTCTTAAAATATTTCATTATTAGAATTTAATACAATTTATTTTTCATTTTACAATTTAATCATTTTTCTTATTTGTGTTAATCAAGAATTATTATTTTTAAGATGTTACAATTTTTAATTGCTAGTAGCTCCGCTTGGCATATTGTGGCTACATTGCAAAAAAATTGTGTTGCCGACCCAATGACTTGTCCGGGACATTTCTTGCTACGGCAGCTACAACGGCACAAGACTTCCTTAGATCATATGCTGCATCTACATTAACCTTGATCTTGTTTGCGGAAGGAGGCTCCCAATTAGATGTTGGTCTCTGACAAATGGTCAAATTTCTGGCCGCTGCTGCTGAATACTCCATAGCTAGTGTTGAAGATTGGGCTATTATTGTCACATCCTAGAGTTCGGGTAAGTGACTTTGGAATTCAAGTCATCGTTTGGTACGCCAACTTTGACCGATGGATGTGTAAGAGCCAATAGAAAAACTGTCGTTAGATAATAGGTGCTGAGTTAAAATAAGAAATCCTATTGGGCTAGCAATGAAAGAATGAGAGTAAGTCTTGATGAACTCTTGGGCCAACAATTGGCCAAGACCCAACATAAAACTTTGGGCTTGATTTTAGGCTTCAAGACCCTATCATTAGAAAAAAAATGGAATTAAAAAAAAAGACGAAAAGGGGAAAGGGAGTTGATGGGCGTGCAAACCCAATTTTAATTGGGCTATGATCAATAATTTGAAAACTATACGTTTGAGGAGGGGAGAGAGAGCAAGGAAATATCAAGAAATTTCGAGAAACCGACATACGTTTTTCTCATTTTCTCTTCTCTTCCTTTCCCTTCCCGCTGATCATCATCAACCTCAAGAACCCAAAAAACTTCATCAAGGTTGATCAAGATTTCTTTAAGAAACTCAAGGGTTAAGGAATTGTAGAAAAGGGGAGCTAGAATCAAAGGAAAGGAGTGGAATATAACAAGAAAAGGAAGCTAATTTCAAGGTTTGGTACTCTAATTCTTTGGTTATGTATTGATACTTGAACTTGTGTTCAAGTTAAGTTGTATTTATGTGTAATATGGGGTTGATATATATGTGTGACTTGTGTGTTGATTGCTATATAGGACTTGTGTTGACATTACATAGCATTCGTACATGAGAATACAGATGATAAACACATTAGAACTGAAAATTTGGTAAAACCTTAGAGTTGGTAGAAGTTTACATAAAGAGTGGTTAAGGGTTTACTGAACCAGAAACTTTAACCTGATTTTTAGCTAAGATAACGACTGAATTTGGAAGAGTGATAGAAGGACTTTTTGTAGCTCTATTTGTTAGCTTTAAAACCCATTTTGAATCACTCCAATCCGAGTTGTAGAGAGGAAGTTATGGTCGAAAAACTCTAGGGTGTACAGGCTGCCCTTAGCTGTAAACTCAGCAGAAAACAGTCAACTTTCGAAATTTTTAATTAAATATAGAAAAATCATTTTCAAGCGAAATTGCGGATATGTTTTCATTTAGAAAGTCTAGTTTTTGGGAAAAATATAATTGGGAATTTATGAGTTGAAATGGGTCAAGGAAATGGGGGTTTTCCGGACTGCAGCCTGTCGGAATCACAGCTGGAGCTGTCCGATTTCAGGGCTGTGTTGGGCAACGTAACCAGCCCAGAAAAATCTGAAATTTTTAGGGAAGATTATTTACATATTAAACCAACTTCAGATTAAATTTCAGAATTTTTGGATGCTTAAATTAATTTATATGTACTTTTGAATCTAAGAACTGTTTACGTAAAAATTTGCTTAGCCTTACTTGAAATGTTTTATTTTATAAATGATTACGTAATGTGAATGCTTGTAAAGGTTTGTATATTGTTTGTATATGGTAAACATGACTAGTAGGTGTTACTTAGAAATTATTTGGCTATTTAATGGAAAATAATGAGTGAAGAAAGAAGCGATTAAATGAATTGAGATACGATAAAAAGGAATGGAAAACTGTGATAAACATTGAAAATTAATAATGAATTATTTGTTTGTAAATTGAAATATGCATGATAATGGGATGATGAGTTGAGAACAAAAGAAATGATGTGTATGATTATGAAATTGATAATGCTCTACTAGGCTGGAACAGAACTCTTATAATAAGGGTATGACGTGTCATACGGTTAACACGTGGTACCACTTATGAATGATGATATGTATTGGAATTGATGATGTGCCATGTGATTGGCTACTCGGTGGGTACAAAGTCCACCTGTGGGTACAAAGTCTACATGCGGGTACAAAGTCTGCGAGTAGTCTAAATAGTTCTACGAAATGAGAAGTGTCTAGGGTAGTCTACAAAGGGCTACTGTAGCTACAAAGACTACAGACCCTTGCCTTATCCTATGTTGTTCTACCATGCCTGTAGAGCGAATCAATTATGCTATGAGATGAGAATGATATTGGCTTGTGGAAACTAGTTGATAATGTGAATGTCTAATTGAAATATGCCTTGCATTGTTATGTGAATGCTAAATTCATACAAATGATATAAGCTAAGGAAATTACTGGATAGGAGAAATGGCATAATTATATGTTACTATTTTGTTTATTTGCATTGCTTTAAGTACCCACTGAGCACGGAGTTGTTCAGTGAGTTTGTGTTTCAAACTCGTAGGTTGAGAAGTGAGATCGATAGCAGCAGCGGCAGCCATCGATGCAGCATCACCACAAACAATTTTGGATGTGAAGCTAGCCAAGGCATGTTCTTGTAAATATAGTAGTTTTGGCATGTATAATATATATGTATATGAACATTAAAGCATGTAATATATAACGAACTAATGGATAACTATTAATTAGTATGTAGTATAAATCACACATCGGTTATGAATCAATGAACTGCTTTGGGCTCGTGTGAGCTGAGAACTTTAGAAGTGTAAATTTTTATTGCGGGCGTTGTGGGGGAATAAGGCGAATAAGTTAGAAGTGCTTGTAGAAATTTTCGTACAAGATTCAGTGAATAGTCTCTGTGACTTTTCTTTTTAGTCACTGCTACTATTCACGGACTTTTGTATGTGTAGCGAAGCTCTGGCAAAATTTTCGTAAAAATGTTTTAAAATTTTGACTAAGTAGAATAGAGGCATTAATCACGTAGTGTTGACTTGACTATTCCGAAACTCCGACACCAGAGATATGTCGGTAGCACCTCTTATAGGCTTCGTTCTCCAGGTCTATATGGGGTGTTACATTTTTTGGTATCAGGGCATTGGTTTAGCCGTTCCTAAGCGGTTAAACAAAGAAAACAGTATATGCCAATATGGAACACAAGCGAGTAGACCATAAGTATCGAAAGTTGATAAGAGGTAACATATAGGAATAAACGAGTAACCTTAAAAATGCATCGGCATAAAATATTAGAAAATAAAAAGGAATAAATTTAGAAATTAGTAGAGACCGGGAAAAAAAAAAAAAGATACAACTAGTAATGTTATGAAACAATAAGGAAAAAAAATAAATAGAGATGAAGGAGAATGATAAGGAAATGAGTAAATCTAAAATAGTAAATAAATATAAGGTAATAGAGAAAATGATTCGAATTACTTTGAATATGTTATAAATTGCTATGTTATGATGTGAATGTTAAATATGTGAATGATGTGGTGAATTGAGTGATTATATGTATTTGAAATATTATTTTGAATTATAAATGTGTGAAAGTATGTATGGAAATGTTTGTGGTAGAAATTGAAAGGCATCTAGAAATAGTCGACCGGAGAAGTATAACCGAGGTCAAATAAAATGATATATGCACATGCATGAATAGTAAAATAAACATGAAATAAATAGCCGCAAATACTTAAAAGATAGAGAGATAGGTGAGAATAGACAAGTTACGCAATAGAAAATGTTGACCGTTAGAAAACTTTCTAAAAGTATAGTGCGATAGGAAGAAATTAGCTAATGCCTAGTCTTCAGAAAAAAAAGAAAATAAGTAACACCAGAAAAATACGCAACAGAGTTAAATTTTAATAGCTATAAGCATAAAGCACATAGACTGATGACTGAAGTAAAGTGCTAAAAGAATTAAGTAATAACAACTAAAGATTGATCATTTGAGAGAAAGAAATATAATATACATAACATTAAGAAGTAAAACAGATCATGTAAAGAACAAAATGAAATTATGATAAATTAAATATTGAAATAATTATAAATTAATCCGTTAAGACAAGAGTGATATAGCAAATATAGTATTAATACTAATAGTGAGTAATAAAAACGTAAATAGCTCACTCTGGTAATACAGACTGAATTAAAGTTGGAATCAAGGTATCTTGTGATATGTGATGTGTGAAGTGGCAACTAAGGCCACTAATGTACATTAGCAATCCAAGGCTACGTACTCATGTTATGTCAAGTCAAGCTAAGAGTTATTCGGCGTAGCGACCCAAGGCTACAAGCTGGATAACCATACCTTTATCCATTTTAATTCTACTGATATTACCTTAGTGAGTAATGGAAAGTGAATAAGTTAAAAGATACTGATAGAACAAGAAAGTGTAAGCAAAAAGAATATGATAAGTGCAAGAAGACAAGTTATGCAATAGAAAGAAAAATAGTTTTTGCACATGATATGTATAATAAGAAAAGAGAAATTAAAAGATGACAAATAATGTAAAGGTTAACAAGTGAAAAGAGATCAATATGCAGCTCACCTTGGTAATGCATATAGAGCTAAAGATGGGATTCAATATGTGATGTGATTCCGAATATGAACGTGAATGTGATTATGGGCACCATTGTGAATATGAATGTGATTCTGGGCACCAATGTGAATGTGATTCCGAAAGTGTTTCCGGGCTTCGGCCACAGATAAGGGCTTTGGCCACAGATATGAGGCTTGGTCCGTAATTTTATTAGGGTTATAGCCACAAATGCAAGTGATACAAGTGATTTATGGGTTTCAGCCAAATAATATGATATGATTATGTGTGAATTTCGGCTTCAGGCCGATGAATAATGTGATTGTGCCCTTTGTGATTGTGCCCGGGTGTGCCATGTGGGCCCCCATATGTATGTGTGGCACGTAGGGTCGGTCCTTAAACATGTGTTATGTGCTCTATGTGCCACCTTAAGTCTGCTGCTATTACCTTGGTGAGCAATAAAAGGAAAATAAAGAAAAATTAAAACCTGGAGCAAGATACGAAAAATTTGGAAAAGTAAGAAATGGAAAGAAATTAAGCTAAGAAATCAAAACGTATGTTTTAAGTAAATACTTAAGCAACCAGGAAAACTTCAAAAATAATAAGTAAAATAACGAGATGATATAGCAAATATATAAACGGTGGTCAAAGTAAAGAAAGAGATTAAGATTAAAAAAAAAAAAAAAAAATATATATATATATATATATATATATATATATATATATATATATATATACACACACACACGTCAAATAAAGTACAAGTAAAGTTATGAAATTATAACTAAAAAAAAAAAGAAAAAAAAGAATTGACAGGAAGTGGCAAATAATTAGACCCTTAGTTAATGTAAATATATGACATGTAGTAGGCTATGTAAAAACAAGTTAAAATGCATTAATGGGATAAGGAAGCAAAACATAAAAGAATATATGGAATATAATGAAAATCAATATATGCAGAATAAGGAATACACAGTAAAAAGGTTTATAATAAGTATGAAATAGAGGAAGAAAAGAAGTATTCGGATCTAAATATTACTAAAAATGTGTTTGCACTATGTTGGGATCAGCCGTAATCAACATAGGGTAAAACACATAAAGAAATGTGTAAACAAAATCAAAATATTGAGAATAATAGTTTCATGGACTGATCACCTATGAACTATTATTTGAGATATAAATAAGAAATGTATGCAAAAGAACAAGTTTTTAGGATAAGGCTACTTTGAAAAAGAATTAGCATTGTATTGAAAATCTGAAATGTACGACGTAATAAGTAAACAAAAGCGACACATAGATGAAAAAGTGAAGCGTTATCAGTAAACAATGATAAGTGTAAAAAGGAAAATGATATAGTTAAAATAAAATATATGAAGTAAAGTATAAGAATGAAAGTTAAATAGAAGCAGCTGAGTTTTGAGGACGAAACTATTTTAAAAGATGGGGAGATTAATTGTCACATCCTGAAATCTGTAACGTTTGAAATGATAGGCGATGTAAGTACGAAAAGATGAAAGTAGTTAACAACAGGAAAATTTAAGGAAGAAGAAATATTGTAAAAGAAAAGTAAATGAAATATAAATACAGTGAGCATATTGTAAATAACAATTAATAAGTTATGGGTATAGTAGATAGGTAATAAACGAAGGTAAATAAATTATAAGTAAAGCCGATAATTGATAAAAAAAGTAAACAAAAGGATATGAGAAATGCATAAAGCATAAACGGACTATAAGCAGGAAATAAACAAGCTATAAATGGTTATGAATGTAGCTAAAGTAAGGGAAAGTTAATTTAGTTCATGTAAGAATTAAATAATAATGTCTATCAAAGTGGTAATTAATAGATTTCAAGGCAAAATAATTTACGATAATTTCAAGTTTAAATTAAGGAAATAAAATAAAGATTGAAAAAAAATGCTTGAGGGATCATATAAGAAGATAATTAAGAAGAGAGAATTTATCGAGGATTAAAATAAAATAATGCATGTGCTATGATTATGTTAGTGATTCGTCAAGAATTCACCAGAAAAATAAAGACTGGTAACAATTAACGTTTAAAAGGAATATGGATATTGTTTCTGAAAATAATAAAGTAAAATTGCAAATTAAATATAAATTTCAATATAAGTGAATTAAAATTTATGTAAAAGACAAGTTGGGCCTAAATATTAATTTGGTGAGTAAATTAATAAATATAAATTGAGAGTATAAATAATAATAATAATAATCATTTAGCACAAATAGAATGGATTCAAGGCAGGAATTTATAAATAAAAACGAGATAATGTGAGGAAGAAGATTATGTTAGAAATACAATTACGGTGCGTTAAAAAAATAATTACGGATTAGACCGAGATTAAAGTAAGTAAAGAATAATGATAATAATAATAAAAGAGGGATATAAATGAAAAGAGAAATTTAATTGAAGGACTAAAGGTAAATTTGTTAATAAGAAGTGTGTAGAAATGTGTGGAAATTGAGGGAGAAGGAAAGAAGAAGGGTGAGTTAGAAAATGATAAGGGGACCAAAAAAAAAAGAAAAGAAAAAAAAAACAAAAGAAAAGGAATACAACGCAGAAAAGAAAGAAAAGGAGAAGAAGAAAGAGAAAGAAGAGAGGCAACTAGCACTGCCATCGCTGCTCCGGCTGCTGCTACTCACCTGCCGCTGCGAAGATCTCTTTCCGGCGAGTCTGATGGCGGAGGCACGGTCGTGAGAAACCACCAAAGCAGGCCATACTCGCTGCTCAAAGTGTCTGATCACTATTCATCTGAAACTTTGGAAGCATTTTCCAGTGGCTCTGTTAGTTGGACGGCGAAAGTGAGGACAGTTTTGGACTCCTCTTGTTGAGGGCTTTCGTTTGAAGTAAGAGTTGCTACCTGAAAACACCGTTTTCGGCGACCGACGGGAAAGGTGGCGAGCCACTGTTCACCGGCAGCTTCGAATGCATTTTCCGACCATCTCCGGTGGTTTTTTGGTTGATTTAAAGGTATATTCTAAATTCTCTCATTATGGGCTTCATTTTGATGTGAAGTTTTTAGCATTTGGTCACCGGAATTGAAAGATGAGGTTTTCCGGTGACCGACCGTTCGGTTTACCGAATTTTTTGGCCAAACAATTAGGAACCGGTTAAAAATAAATACATATTTGGAATCCTTGTGATGAGACGAACCTAGACATGTATGTTGTATTAATTTTGGACACCGTTTGCAATTTCTGGCGACTGGAATATTCTGTCGCCGGTGACCGAAATATTCTGTCCAGCGAACATTTTTTAATAGACCCTATCCCGCACTATTTTGACGTTCTGAGCCCAAATTTGGACTCCGTTTAATGAATTAAGGATCCGATTGACCGATAATGAAAAATATTACAAAGATGTGAAATTAATTTAAATTGTATTAGTAAAAAAAAATAAATTAAAGGTTAAGGAATTAAATAAATAATAATAATGATGATAACAAATAGAGAATACTATTAATGTGAATAACCGGAATGGAATAAAGATATTATCGACGTAGTAACGACATCGAATAAGCAATTTGTTAGAAGAATTTATATTAAGGTGGGACTTAAATAATGGACCTAAGAAAGGAAATAAATAGCTAATGAATGAATAAATAAATATGGGGTTTAAATAAATTATTATAATAGATAAACGAATTAATAAAATAATTGAATATATAATAATTAATGACGTAAATAATCGAGCAGAATAAGTATGTCAATGATGAAGTCGGAAATAATAGTTGAGAAATAATTAATTAAGAAATTAATGACTGGCGATGAATTCTAACAATATAATTTAATTAGATACGTGATTATGTAAAGACAATACGAATAAGTAAATAAATAATTAGGAAAGCGCAGACGAGGTTAATCCGAGTGCACAGCGAACGTTGTAAAAAAAATATATAGATGTGAGTTAAGTAAATAAATTAAATAAGTAATTAACTTAGTTGTAATTTAATGGTATAGCTAACGACAGAATGTAGTTGGAACTTGGGAACACTGGAGAAACGCTCAATAGTTATTGCGACGAATAGGTTTGATACTTTACTTACACTTATTTATATGCTTTATGACTGTACTGTGTTGTGTGATTTGCTATGGTTTGCCGTTATTGCCCATTGTCTGCTTTTCTTACTGTACTGGAATGAATGTGTATATTTATATTTAGTTAAGTAAAGTATCCACTGAGCTTAACGCTCAGCAAGTTAGTTTTTGTTAACTTGTAGGTGTCAGAAGCAAAAGTCAAGGAAGAACCAGTAAGACAGAGCGACGTCGGAAACTATCCCATCCTTAGCGTGGCATATACTGATAACCGAGCGAAGGGGAAAGTTATTGTATCTGTATCATAATTTATATTGTATTGTAATCAATTAATAAGTAAAAGCAAAAATTTTAAAGCTCTGTATACCGTACAAGTGCACGTGTAACCCTCTTACAGGTCTACTTTGGTAGGCGTGTAAAGGGTGTTACAACTATATTGGCTGCTCCTTTGCAACAATTTTTGAAAATACACTCATTACGATTAGCCCACAAAGACTAGATAGTGATCATAGTCAGTTCAAGCAAATTCTTCTTTCTACAAGCAGTTAGGAAAAGATCCCAACATTCTGCATCCTGACTTACTGAGAGGAAGGTGTGGGGTATCTCAGGAGAGGACATATTCCAAACAAATTGAGCTAATGGACATTCAAAGGAAATATGCTTCACAGAGTCAGTAAGTGAGCCATAGACCTTGCATTCTTCATTAATCTCAATACCACGAACAATAAGATTTGAAGCTGTTGGAAGGATGTTGTGAATAACCCTCCAGAGAAAAATCTTAACTTCTGGACTAGAATTTGGGGTCCAAATAATTTCCCACACCTTGCGACGAGAGCCATGGATAGCATTGTTTTTACCCAGTACTGAGCGAGCCATAAAATATGCTAATTTCACTGAAAAGTCTCTAGTGGGAGAGTCCTCCCAAATCTTCACATCCTGCTCATAAAACCTGGAAATAGGAACCTTAACAATAGCATTAGCAATATCAGAATCAAACAAATCAAATATAAAATTAGTGTCCCATCTACGAATATCAACATGTAACAAATCCGAGACTGGAATGCTCCCAATTAATTAACTATTTGTATTAATTGTTTATAAAATGTTAAAAACTAAAAGGTAAAAGATACATTGGTTAGTTTTGATAAAATGTTATTTAAACAGCTAAAATCTAATTCAAAAACTATTTTACCGAACGCCATAAAAAGTAACATTAGCTACTTCAAAAATTGTTGTCGAACACTATGTTAAGCTAAGCAATTGGAGTTCGATGGAGGTCCACATTTTTAAGATAGTGAAAAGTAGTTGAATTGCGACAGTCAGCAATCTGGATTGAGTCAGATTCAATTTTGGTAACTCCACTATTACAGAAGCGTCAGGCTAGCGTTCCATGGTCCGTTCGTTCGGAATGGGAGACTATGTTGGACAACTTTGCAGCGACTGCAGTTTAAGTGCACTCACATTTATCGTGAGGGCAATAGGGCGGCAAACTACTTTGCCTCGCTTGGTTTTTTCTTGCAGGAGGTTTGCTTGCCTCGATTGATGTCCTTTGTCATGATGCTATTAGCCTTCCAATTATGTGGAGGCGCTAGTTTCTCTGTATTTGTTAATCATAGTATCTTTTCTTTCTTGACTCTTTAATGTATAACTTTTTTTATTTTTAATAAAATTTTTGGAATGGCATATTGAAGCGAGGTTCATGTAGGGATGCCTATCTAGTAGGGATGCATGCACCCTTGCATACCTCTTCCCTCTTCCCTTCCATAGTTCATTAAAAAAAAAAAGGAAAAAAGAAAGAACAATAATAAATTTGGTGTCTTACCTTTTAAAATTTGACAATTTAGTGTCTGATTTATCTTTTTTTTTTCTTTTTTAACTTAGTTGCTAACTTATTTACATGTTAATTGGTCTTGTTGGATTGTTACAATGATGTGGACTAAGTCCTTCCAAGGGACTTCAATTAATTCACAAATGTGATTTGGCAAATAAGAAATATCAATGCCATTTCACAGTTACTTGAGATCAATTCATTCATCCACATCATTGTAACTATCCAACAACACCAATCAATATGTTATGCATGTTAATACGAACCATATTGTAAAGGTTTAAATAAGTTAGCAATTAGATTTAAAAGAAAAAATAAACACAAAAATTGTTTAATTTTAAAAAGGTGAGATACCAAATTTATGATTATCCCAAAATTGAATAATTGATTGATAATTATTGAATCCGTCGGCTTTTACTTTGGCTTGAAATATTACAAAAGCTACCACCATGTTAAATTTTCTATTTTTCCGGTGACACCTGAAATTGAATTGAACGGAAATTTAATTTAATGTGGTTTACTTTCTAAAAATCTATCATTCGTTGATTTGGATCAAAAGATTGCACTAGCGGTGTATTCAGTTGGCCTTAGGTCATCAAAATTAATTTACATCATGAAAAGTCACTGAAACATTTATTTTTGGATGCATATTTAATTTATGATTTAAATTTTAGGCATGGGTGAATAAGAAGAAGAAATACTGGAAAAAAAAAAAGAATAAGAAGAAGAAATAGAGCTTCCAAGTTCCAAGAAGAAGCTAAATTTCTGAAAAGTTGAGTTTTGTTTAAAAAATTCGAATAAATGATAGCTTGCAAATATAATATATTTTCAGTTTCTAATTTTGTGCTTATTTGATATTGATTATGCTTAAATTTGAGCTTTTACTTACTTTTATATATTTTAGTTAAAGATTTGCTAGATGTGATGAAAATGAAGCATTTTAAGTTTTTGATCAAAGGAAATGCTACTGAAGTTTTCCTGGATGTTTTTTACGCTGTCAAACTTAGCCTTGAGCAAGGCTAAGTTTGACCCAAATTCAGAGTCAATGACTGGCATGCAATCAGACCGAAATATGAATACACAAGCCTTTAAAATAAATGCCAGAATACAAAACTATATAAAAATCACTAACTAAAAATTTCCTTTCAAATTACAAATGCAAATCCAACAATCTAAAATGATACAATCTGGAAATCAACTAGAATAGAAATTTAACAAGACTAAACAAATAAGCTAACTCAACTCAAATGTTGGGCTCGAGAAGAAAGAATACGACCCTCGCCTTGAAGAATGTCGGGAACCTACAAGAAAGTCTAATAGGGTATGAGCACTTTATATAGATGCTCAGTAAGTTTCATGTGTCGCTGGGAAGCCTCACAAAACAAGTTCCATGCAATACAGGTACGTCAGGAAGATTTGCAAAATAATTTCAGAAACCTTCTTTATTTCTACCTCTCTAACCCAAAACCATATCTAGCATGATGCCAGCTTTATTGCTCCACGAAACATATCAAAAACAAAAATAATAACAAGAGTCTCCCAGTCAATCTCGACATATTCATATTACTGACACCAAATAACATCAATCATATCAAACATTCAAATATTTAGTCAAACAAGCAGATTCATTTCCCCGTCTCTAAACATACAAAAGGTTTGGTCAAAAAAGAAATATTAATAGTCGAATCGAAAGAATAACATATACGAATGGGCTATAATATATAATATAACTTAGACATCTAACAAATAATTAAATACACCCATAAAACTTACCTCGATTCCTACTGCTAAAAATCCACCGGGTCGAACACTGAGTGTTGACTAAGAAACTCCTAAATGAACAATATACTATTAACAAGACATTACAGTAATATAGCTTATTATGCATGACAATGATGCATGGAATAAATTCTAAAAATACATTTTCAGAATATTTAAAACTATTTTAGAGGCTTAATTAAACTCAATTCAACATTAGCACTTGCTTAAAAGCAAATTTTTAAAATTTAGAGTTACTATTCACCAAAGTTCATGTAACAACTCCTGATTTAAAAAATGCATAGAAAATAATTTACAGGTCCAAAAATTTCAGAAAATTTATAAAATTAAGTTTACTCATTAAACATTTTCTCCCAAAATTTCAGATTAATCAGAGATCAATAAGTTCTTCAATTAAACCTCACAAAATACTGCTCTAGTTTTAGATACTAAACTGACAGCAGTTAATAAACTTATAAAATTCATTAGCAAAAAGTTGCAGAATTTGACCTAAGTATTTTTCATCAAAACTAGACATTCAGAAGATCAATACATAAAAATTTCATATAAAATGGATTTTTTTACGATTTATTAAAATCATCAAAGTTTCTGTTGAAAACCAATTCAAAACAGTATTGTAAAGAATTAATAATTTTTCAAAGTTGTCAACATCAAAAGAAATATTCAGCTATTTTAACATATAAGATTGATTTGTTAAATATGATTATGAACCCAAAAGTGGAACAAAACAAATCAAATAAATAAATAAAATCGTCATGATTATATACTTAGAAAAACTTAACTGCAGAAATTGAATTCCTTAATTACCAAGACCAATAGCATCTCCTCGTCACAATCCAATTACCAACCATATAGCTGCTTGCATCCCATTGCTTAAACAATCAAGGAACCTCTTAATTCTTCTACACCCTTAATATACAATAATCCAAAATTCTACTAACTGTTAAAATCATGTAACATTCTTTTTTTATTTCTCACCATCTTTTGTTTTCCTTTTTTTCCTGCCATCTCTTAGCAGCATGCACAAATCCACGTTTTCTTTTGCTTGTTTTTCACCATCTTAAAATATAAAATGACTGTTAAGTGTCCGAAAATCTCCAACTCAGAACCAAGTAATATTATAGTTAAAATTCTTCATATTTAACACTGAATATTATTCTAATAAAATTTAACTCTAATCGCGAGTACAAAATATTCACCGATAAAAAGACATCTAAAAATAAGTCAGTAGACTCCGAATCCGGCCAATATTAATATTGTATTTAAAATATTCATTGCAATGCCTAGATTAATATTTAAATACCTAAAACACCAAACTCACTTTCAAAATTCTCAAGAATTATAAATGACTATTTTACCCTTAACCTCAAATTTCAAAAACCGAGGGTTTTACAGCGACAGGCTGAACTTAATTTGGATGATGGATCCACAATTTTAACTGAAGTTTTGGGCTTAAATAATCACCTAGGAAGAAGAGTTAAATAGTTTTTATTGGACGCTTTTGTTATATTATTATTTGCCCTAGTTTTAGACAATATATAATTGTATTTTAGGTCTTTTGTAAGGCATTCTTAGATAGCCTCATCTTTAATACGTTTTTAGAGTTTTGTTCTTATTTTCTCCATAGCCATTAGAGGCTAAACTCTTCCCTTAAGCCAATGGTTGTTTTTCTTCATATTTGTGAGATCTTAGTGCTCTTCATGTTTTTATTGCAGCTTATTGAGAAACTCCTTCCTTAATGTATTTTATTAGTTAATTGTTTTAACCAGTTGATTAATTGACAGGATGCATATAACTAGTCAATTAGACTAAATCCGTAATTGTTTCGTCGAGTTGATGCAAATAGATGCAAATAGCGATTGATATAACTTGATTGTGATCAACCTTTTTAGATTATATTAAGTAACTGCATAATCTAGTTTAAATGGATTTTCGTAGAATTTGTTAACTAGGGCAAAGTCTTTCTAGTGTTCATCGCAATTGACAAATTAAATCGTTCGTCATACTTTGGGTTGTTTGTTAGTTAAAAGTTATGATTATATGGTATCTTAATAATATATTAATACAAAAAGATTAGTTGGGGGAAATGTTTCCTTTGGCTATATAACTTGTCTGTAGTTTAAAATTATTAAGTTATTTTAAAGTAAATGATCAAACATAAAAATTTCATATTGAGAATCATACTTTTAGCTTTATTTGTTTTCCATTGCTTTTGATTTTAATTTCCTGCTGCATTCTTTTAATTTTATTTGTTTTCATTAATTTGGAAACTCTCATTGTTCTATTTTAACACTTTAGGAATAAGCTTGACCAATGTCTGTGGAATCGACTTTGGCTATTGTTATATATAAAATCCATAAAGTAGGTTATTTATTTTTGGTGATTTCCCACCCATCAATAAATTCCCGGGAAATATAGGGATGTATGAAGTAGTGATGCTTGAAATCCACATGTTTAAAAAAAAATTACTATAGCCTCCAACTTTGTATTTATATTTTACATCATAAAATTTTAAATTGGAAATTCCATCATAAAATTTTTCCCCTCTATAAACTCTTTTGAATTGAATATTCTCCCATGACAAATTTTGTGTTGGAACCGGAAAGGGAGTTTGGAACCGAAGAATAAACCTTACCTATCACTTTCCCTTCCTTGGAGAACTAGTATTTCGGCCACCTTCCATTGTCTTTAACAAGTAGGAAAAAATTATAGTAGTAGAAAAATTTGAGAAGATTAAAAAAAAAAAAAGGAACTTGTAGAGGATTAAAAAAAAAAAAATTCGAACTAATAGTTTCCAATTCATTGATTAATTGAAATTAATATAATTTAATATTTGAGAGAGAAATATTAAAGAAAAACAAAGTAAGAACACAATTGAGAATAGTAGTAGTAGTAGAGAGTAGATAGAATTTGTGTGATTTGAAAAATTGAAATTCACTCATATTCATAGATGGCCCCATAAACATTAATTTCACAAATTTACCCGTAAAACTTGCCATTTTATGGCTATTTTTCTGCTGTTGGGATGGTTATTTTTGTCGATTTTTGCACAAAAATCCCAAATACCCAACTACTTGAACCTTAAGGAATCACTAGTTTAAACCATCGGAACCCCCTGTTCCACTTAGAGTTCAAACGGTACTGAAACTGTTTGGAACCTCCAATTCAAAAACGTAGCTTCCAATGGTTCAAGCCTCTGGTTCCAGTAAAAAAAAAAAAAAACCGTAATTGCTGGTTCCAATTCGTTATAGTTCCAATTTTAGGAATCATAACCAAATCTTTTTTCAACGATTACAATATTATTCAGTTCTTATTTATCATAGTTCCAAATCGACAATTTAAACGGTTCAAACTTTATTTTGGTGATCATACTTGCTTAGTTATAAATATGGATAATTTTTATTTTATTCTCATTTTTTTATTTAAAATATTTATTGTAAAAATATTTATGATAATTTTTTTTTTATTTTATTAAATAAGTCAACTTTTTTAGAGTTTATGTGAAACAAGTTAAATAATATTTATTCCTTACTTTTGAAAAGTAATTTCTCTACAAATGTACTTCCCATAAAATAACTTTTCCGGACGGGCCCAATTTGAACCAAACAAATAGCGTATGAGAATTAGCAAATGTGATTTAGGATTACATAATAAATTGTACAAAATTTCAATTTAACTATTTAGTGAAATTTTATTAACTTTGTTAAGTAACAAGCTACATATTTAATCTCTTATCACTATCAAAGTATCTACAATGCGGTGGACAAGATTCCCAACAAATTGGGCAACTTTTATTATCTTCTACTGAAGTATTTTGTATTTTTTTTAGGGATATTATATAAAACCTCCCCAAGTTTTGACTATAATTATAATTTCCTCCCTGTCTTTTATTTAATGAACAAAAAAAACCATGCTTTATATTTCTGTCCACATTAAAGTCCTTTTGTCTATATTTTCTGTTAAAATAATTGTTAAAGGATCAAAATGTAATTTTATAGGCTCTTTTGTAAAAACTAAAGAAATAAAGGACTGAAATGGAAATTATTATTCTTCTTCCTTCAATCTCAGCCCTAGCCGTCACCTCCATAGCTGCCGCTACCACGGTTATAACCACCTCCACCATATCCACCTTCGATCTTCTCTCCTTTATCTCTGGTTCTTGCTCTTTCACAAATCTAAGATGGAGGAGCGGCTTCAATCGGAAAGAAGGAGGTGGAGGCCGGCGATACCTTCGCTTGGCTTCGAGATCACCAGAAACTGCGTTCGTCGAGATCGCCAAGACCTTGGATATGTTCGTGAACCTCTGTTTTTCGTTTATCTTCCTGCCTTTCCATGACGAACGA
>CATIWJ010019901.1:0-13209 GCA_949640765.1 Croton laevigatus
TTCAACTTGTTCTTGTTTGTCAGAAATGGACATTATCAGACTATCCAGTGCAGTTTTCCGAATTTGAACCACTTGTTGGCCTTTCAATCTGCTAGCCTCTGATATGAGTTTGAGGCTGGTGGAGGTAAGAGTAGTTTTAGCATTAGCCATAGTGAAAGAAGGTTAAATAAAGTCTATGGAAGAAGATGGGTGTGGATGATTTCTACACATTGCTATCATATTTATAGCCAAATGGATCTAGATCAAAAATATTGAAAAATATGTCAATTAGTTAGCATGTGCTTGAATTTCCGTTACCATTTTTTCTTCCCCATCTCAACTAAAAAGTTTAGTAAATATCTTGCAAATCTTAAGTATATCTTGAATGATGTGACTTTCCTTTTGCACATTTTTGCTGTTTCTTTCATTTATTTTAGGGAAAATTATAATTTTCTCCCCGTATTTTTACATATTTAACTATTTTCTCCCTGCATATTTGAAAATGAATAATTTTCTCCCTAAGTTTTAATTAAGGGTGAGCAAACGGTTTGGCCAAAACGGTTAATTCGGTCAAATTAGCTAAAACGGTTCGGTCAAGAAAATTCTGAAAAATAATTTGGCCAAAAAATAAAAAAAATTCGGTTAATTCGGTTAAGTTCGGCCAGAGAGTATTTCGGCCGAACCTATCCGAATTAACCGAACTCCAAAACACTGCGCTTTGTTTGTATATATAGCAAATATAGTAGTAGTAGTATCGTTTCGTTTGTATATTAATGTTGTTTGGGGTCGAAATTCTAATTTTTGTCTTTCTAATTTGCTTGAGATTCAATTAATTGGACATACAAATAATAGAACAAATGAATTGTTGAATCAGATCAACAAGTTGTAATTTTAAATTTTTAATTCGGCCGAATTTTAGCCAAGAGTTTTATAGAACGGTTAATTTGGTTAATCAAATATTATTCGGTTAAACGGTTAAAAATTTAATTTGGCTAAAATGGTTAAGAAAAAAAAAGGAAAATTTACATTTTCCTCCCTATGTTTTACATAAACTATATTTTTCTCCCTATGTTTTTTTCATCAGACTAAAACCTCCCTCTGTTTTAATTCTGTTAACATTTTCCTCCTTCCTGTTTATTTTTTCTGTTAAAATAACGATTCAAGGACTAAAATGTTATTTTATGGACTATTTTGGCAAATCTGAAGAAATGAAGGACTTATTGGCAATTTCCCTTCTTCTTTTTCCTTGAACACATCACACCTTCACCCCCACCTCTATCACCGGCCATCACCACCACCATCACCCCCGCCACCACCACTGCCGCCATCATCGGACAAGCACCGGAATCTCACCGAAAATCTGCAAACGTTGCCCAAAATCAAATTCAAGCACACCATCAGATTCATCTTAACGCAAGGAGTTCAAATATGTGATTAAATTTAACAAAATATTGACTGATTGGCCGAAAATCAACAAATATGTGAACAATCGCCGTTCCTCTTCGATCGCCGGAAAAGATGGTTTCTGGTGACTAGCTTTACATCAAACGGAAGCTCTCACAGTGAGGAGTTCGAATCTACCCTCATCCTCGCCGGATGGTGGCCGGAGGTACTCGAAAATGGCCTCGATAACTTTCTCTTTCTTCAACCGTTAATGTCGATCTCTCTCTCTTTGTTCTCTCTCTGTTGTGGCTGCCGGACAGTGAAGAAGATTAAACAGAAGGGGAGGAAGGGAAAAGGACAGTGGTGGCAGTTATAGCGGTGATGGGGGTGGAGGTGATGGTGTGGGCGGTGATGGAGGTGGGGGTGAAGGTGTGCAGTGTTCAAGGAAGAAGAAGAAGGAAAATTGCCAATAAGTCCTTCATTTCTTCAGATTTTCCAAAATAGTCCATAAAATTACATTTTGATACTTAAATTGTTATTTTAACAGAAAAATATATATAAGTTCTTACACTTATAAACTGCCACATAAAGAGGCCTCCATAAAACATACCTATACCATCGAAGTCTACATTCTCTCACTTTATCACTAACTTCCGCTACATGAAATTTCCTTCGAATATGAGCATTCTAATTTTGTCCAACCTTGTTTGACCACATATCTATCTTAATATTCTCATCTCCATCAAATTCATTTTATGGAGATGTTACTCCGTTGGTGCCTAACATTCACTTTCATAAAGCATTGTTGGCTATACAACTATCTGATAAAATTTACCTTTCATCTTAAGGAGTATTTTCTTGTCACATAAAATGTCACGATCATAATCCCGGGTTAGTAGGATTACTGTGTAAACCGGGACACGTGTTAAATAACTAAATGTACAAATTGTAAATTAATAAATAAAATATGTAAATATAATTAAATTAGGACTAAATTGAAGGAAACAAAGACAAAAAGGATAAAAAAGGAAGATTGTGGATCAAACGGAAGTTAGGTAGAAGAAAGAAGGACTAAAAGGTAATTTACAGGGTACGACTGAACGGGGACCAAAACCGCAAGGACCAAACGGACATTTTCACGCCTAGCTCACTGTAGCATCACGATTCCGTCAGGAATTGGCCGAAATTTCAACGGAGGATTGAAGAGAATTGAATGCTGATTTATTTGGTACCTAAATCGCTGAAAACCGTTCAAAATAGGCTGGGAATTTCTGGAAAAACAAAACTCGTCGAACCCTTTTCAAAAACGAGAGTAGAGCTTGAAATAAATTATACCAATTGATTCCTGGAAGTGAGTAGAGTAGTTTAGAGGTATTATTTGCGTTGAACTATTGCCGAAGGAGGTCGTACCGGCCAAGGAAAGTTTAAAACTTTCGAAGCTTTTTCCGGCCGATATACTCATTGGTCGACGAAGATAAAGGTATATTTGGAATCCTTGTGAAGAAAGGAAGCGAACGGCTACCATCTTGTCGCCGAAAAATACAGGAATCGCCAGCCGCCATTAGAGCTCATCGCTGCAAATCAAGCTTGGAGCCAGACGATGGAGACGAGCCAAAACGCACGAACAGGACGCGTTTTGACTGAAACGGCCGCATTTCAGGAACGGAGAAACTACGCCGTTTGGTAAGTTTCCGCATAAGTCCTTATAGATTTTGCCGCATTTTATTTTTACCCCAGAACTTTGAGCCGTATTACAAATAGGTCCAAATATTTACAAATTGACCCCTAAAGTCATTTTGGCTAAGCAATTGGGTCCAGCAGTTTATAAAATGACCCTTAGACTTAATTTTAATTAGATTTTGGCCCCAAAACTTATAATTGGACGCAATTAGACCCTCCAAAAATCATAAATTGACCCCAGAACTTATAAAATAGTTCAATTAAGCCCAACAGAGGTATAATTTGAATAAATTAGTCGAGTAAGAATATTTTAGGATTCGAAATTAATTTATAGACTTACGAAAAATATTTAATTATTATTTATAGGACCCAAAACCGACGGAGAGCGTGGAAATTGAGAAATTACGCGTAGGAAATCGAGGCGGACTAAATATCAGGTTTGGTACTATTTAGTACTTAACTGAATTTGTTTTTCCATCATTATTGTTAGTATTTATTATTTTTAATTGTTTTTTAGAATTAATTTGCTGGGTACTCGAATGTGTGTTCGAGTCGTAAATTATTTGGGAATTGTTTTGTTACACTGACGCGATAATTGCAGAAGCAATGTACCAGCGCAGTAAGAGAAAATAATAGAATTTCATGAGAAAAACTTATTGAGCATATTTGAATAATTCAACTGAACTTTATTAAATTACTGTATTGTGGTTATTGAAAGTGAAAATGATATGTTATAAATGATTGGAAAATTGTATTCAACTCTACTTGATTAGTGGAACCTAGATATAAGAACATGTCCACATGTGGGCAGATTCTGTACAGGAGACTGCTGTGAAATATAGTATTGAATTAAAAAGTATTGCCGACTGTTTAAATAGCTTTACGGGATACAATTAGAAAAAGTATCGCCGACTGTCTAAATGGCTTTGCGGGATACAATCGAAAAAAAAGTATCGCCGACTGTCTAAATGGCTTTGCGGGATACAAATATAAAAGCATTGGCGTTATAGTCTAGATGGTTATACGGAATGCAGTCCTTAATCTTATATTGGAATCCAGTATGATCAGTAAAGTAAAAATGTGTTATTATATTAAATATGCTCAGTGATTTAATTTATGTCAGACTTTATCTAATGCACTGTTGTTAAATGACAACTGCTTTTTATGATTATATATAGTATAATTTAACGAAACGAATTCGTCAACTGGTTTTAAACATTACTATTTATATATTGTACCCACTGAGCATTGAGTTGCTCAGCAAGTTATTTCCATAACTCGCAGGTCCGCCTATAGATGATGAGCTTGAGGAATTACAGATTCCTGAAGAGTTCCCAGAGGACATTTTGTTTGGAAGAAACTTCTGTCTTTTGTAATATGGCATATAACTGAACTAAATGTTATGTAAAACACCTGTTATATATGTTGTAATCTGTAGCGCTATTAGTGGGTTTGTATGTAGATAAATAAGTTAGGAACTGTAGTATTTGTAATATATATGTATGCTACTCTAGCGTTATGTAAATATAAAAGAAAAACTATATAGTATTGTTGAGTATGACGTAAGTAACAGTGTTTGTGATATCACAGCTTGTCTTATTCGTAAGATGGGTTGGGGTGTTACATAAAATACCTGATGCACTCTTCCACTTTATTCACCCAACATGTATTATGTGTACCATGTCTTCATTCAAACATCCTTCACAAAAAAACCCCTATATTTAAATTGTTTGGATCTGGGAACCAAACTCTATCCAATTTAACCTCTTGTTCTTGCTTCTTCTTTAAACTAAACTCACAGTGCATATATTCCATTTTGATTCTACTTAACTTAAACCTTTTTGTTGGGTTTCTACATGCAATTGATGTAACTATTACTCAAATAACAAGCAATGATAAGGCAGTGAAAGCAATAAATTGACAGGGATACCTCCTAGACCAATTTTGTCAACCTAATCAAGCGTAGAGATGGTTAAAAGTTTACCTCTTGAATCATGCTTTACACTGGATTGTTGTAGGCTTTTCTATGGAATAGTCCGAGCCTCCCACGGAATGCTCTTGACCTCCCATGAAATGATCCTAGCCTCCTACATAATGCTCCTGACCTCCCACTGAATGCTCCTGACAATCCGATTCTGACTTAGGGATGCTAAGGACACACTCCCCTCTTCTTTCACACACACTTAGGGTTCGTTTTAGGTTAACCCAAAGTATGCTAGTACTCAAACAGGAAGCTAATCTGCCTTCCAAAGATAGAAATGTTTTGAACGTATGAAAAAGTGAAGAAGAGATTTCTGGTGGCCTTGTTATTCCGTTTCATAAACGGAATAGAAAAGAAGATTCGATTTCTCTTCTAGAACTCCTGGTGATTCCAAAAATCAATAGAAGGAAGAATTCAATTATGGTTCTCTTCTATAGTTTTTCAAAAAACTTAGAGAATGAATGGAAAAACATTTATCCCTTTATCCGTCTTGAAGAATGCCACCAAAAAAGAGTTAGAGGAGAATACGTTTTTAGGATTCCTAATCCTCCCTAATGCAAAACATATTCCATTTGTATTCTAAATACATTCGGCCTACATTTCCTCTTATCTAATCCTAATATGAAAAGATTAGGATTGAAACAAACTAAAAAAGTCAAACCAATTCTTAATCAAACCAAAATAAGGTTCAAAACCCATTATTAGGCCTGGCCCAATAACTCTAATCCAATTAAGGTCTTTGAACCATTCAATTAATTAATTAATTGGATCTAATCCAATAAGCTTCCAGGTTAAACCCCAGTCCTAATAACATGTGCGATTCTAAAGGCCCGTTCAATGTTGGCAATGAACTCAAATTACATTGAAGTCCATAAGTTATAATTGGTCTCTAGCAAGATGTTATAACTATCCAAATTGAATCGAGTGTCAATTAATCGAATCGATAAAGCCTATAACAATCTTATACAACCTTTTGCCAATGATATCGATGATTAGCATAAGACATGTCCCTGGTCATCCTTATTATTGTTAATTCATTTTATTGATTCTCCAATGCTTATCATCCTATTGAGGTATGCGCATTCACTACTTAGTCTCACTAACTAAATAGCTGGTGATATCTTATCTTTTATAGAGAAAGTGACAATCCCTTCACTTTACTCATATTTTCTAGCGTAGTTTCTGGTATACCGAATCATACCCATATTTGTAACCCTGTTACGAGCACGTTAGGCAGTACGTCAAAGTATACGAGAAATTACCTAAGAACCCATAGTAATTTTAGGTCTAAGGATTCTAGTATAAGCATTGCATGAAAAATACTTATGACCTTTTTCCATATATAGTATTCTCATTAAGTGGATCGATCTAGTACACTATTCACAACATGTACTATATATCTCTAATCGATATCTCATATCCTATGACTCGTAAAATATGATCATCTCATAGAGTACATATTATTCTTAGTTTATTGTCACTCCCATAATAATAATCGACTAGAAATATTTAGAATAGTATTTCTTTATTGCTTTAGTTTTTACTATCCAGATCAAATATCTGATAACTAAAGTAGAATTACTATTTAGGAAAATTATCAAATTACATTACGTGAAAAATATAAAATAATGAATTATATTCTCATTAATTAAATATTCAGATACAACGAGTTGGGGCTAGGGCTAACACTAACACCCTTATCCTCAAGAGTTTTTCTCCACACTTTCAAATTACAGTTAACTCTATCACTGATTCATCAATAAGCACAATGTTATTTGCAAATAACATGCACCAAAGGACATCATCCTATAAGTTCCTGATTAACTCATCCATAACCAGGGTAAAAAAATATAGGCTTATGGCCGAACTTTGATGCAATCCAACGGATAATGAGGAAGCATCTATTTTTAACCCGGTATTTTCACACTAGTGGACGTATCCTTTTATATGTCCTTAATAATGTTAATATACTTGACATGGACTCTTTTCCTCTCCATAATCCACCATAGTACTTCTCTTAGCACTCTATCATAAGCCTTTTCCAAGTTACTAAACACTATGTGGAGATCTTTTTTTTTCTCTTGGTATAATTCTATTAGTCTTTTTAGAAGAGAAATGGCTTCCATAATAGATCTTTCTGGCATAAAATCAAATTGGTTTTCCAAAACTTATGTAATCTTTCTTAGTATATGTTTTATAAATCTTTCCCATACCTTCATTGTATGACTCATGAGTTTGATACCCCGATAATTGGTACAGCTTTAGATGTCTCCTTGGTTCTTATATATTGGTATCAAAGTACTCTTTCTCCATGCATGTGACATCTTACTTCCTTTCAATATATCATTAAATAGTTTAGTTAACCAAACAACTCCTGCATCTCCAAGGCTCTTCCAAACCTTTATAGGGATACCATCAGGACCACATGCTTTATCAACCTTCATATGTTTCAAAGCTTCCTTTACTTCATATATCTTATATGTCTATATCAACTAAGATTTTGTATCTGACATAGGAAGATCTTAAAAATCTTATTCATGTTCAGAGTTGAATAGTTGGTCAAAATAAGCCATTCATCTCTCCTTTATCTCATTATCCCCCGTCAAAATCCTCTGAGCTTCGTTCTTTATATATTTAACTTGACTTAAGTCTCTACTTTTCCTCTCTCACAACTTTGCGAGTTTGTAGATGCATTTCTTCCCCTCTTTAATACCCAACTATTGATACAATTCTCCTAGTGCTTTACCACAAGCCTCACTAACAGCCTTCTTTGCTTCTTTTTTAGCCCTCTTATACTTCTCAAAAGCCTTATTGTTTGCCGCATTTGGTAACTTTTTATACCATTCCCTCTTAGCCTTAATAGCCTTTTGAACCTCCTCGTTCCACCACCATGCTTTTTGTGGTCGAAACCCTGACCCTTTAGAGACCTCAAGCACTTTACTTTATACTTTTTTGATACACCTTTCCATTTCTGACCATAAGCCTTCTGCACTAACCTTCAGGTTCCAAATAACCTCCTTTAGCAACTCCTCCTTAAAAGTTCTTTGAGTTAGGTCTCTCAGTTTTCACCATCGTATCCTTGATTTCACTGCTTTCTTTTCCTTCTCCCATTTACTTTTGGTCTTGACATCTAACACCATAATCCGATGTTAGGTTGTGAACGCTTCACCATGAATAACCTTGCAATCCTTGCACCACTCATATCCCTCCTACGAGTAATTATAAAGTCTATATGGCTTTGGGCTTTTCTGCTCTTAAAAGTGATCAAATATGACCTTCTCTTTTTAAAATACTTGTTTGCCAACACTAAATCATAAGCCACTGCAAATTTTAGAATGCTCTTTCCTCCTCATTTTTGTTCCCAAATCCATATCCATCATGAACACTATCATAGACATTACTTGTTAGAATTTTCATATAATAAAACATGTCAAACAGCAAAACAATTACAATGGAAGCAATAAAATATATGAAAATTAACCATGAAGTATACTTTATTAAACCAATTAAGTGTATGGATGTTTAGGGATATACCTTTGAAGCGTGCTTTTATTAAACAAAAAACCCTTTCGTTGTAATTTTGCTCACCATTGAAAACCAATCACCATCGTCAATACATTCGATCAAAATGAATATATCACTAGGAAAAATAGTCTTGGTTTTCGTTTTATTTTTATATCTAAAAGGGAAATTTACAAAAATCTCCCTATGTTTTAGCATATAATGCATTTTCCTCCTTGTTAATTTTGAAATGGACAAAAAACTTTCTGCATTATTTTTCCGTTGACAATAACCTCTTTTTGTCTATTTTTTTCTATTAAAATAACATTTGAAGGATTAAAATGTAATTTTACGAGCCCTTTTGAAAAAACTCAATAAATGAAGGGACTGTTTTAAAATTTTTTCATCTCCTTCCTTGAGTTGAACGGTCACAACCGCTGCCGCCGCCACTTTGATCCTCCTCTTCCGTTCAAATAAACACCGATTGAATACCACGTCGTTCCACCACCTCATCCCTTTTCTTTTCGATCACCTTCTACCTGCCACCCTTTTCTTTCAGAAATCAAACCCTTCTCGAGTAGCCCACCTCCCCTCTTCAACTACTCAAATTGATCTCCTTCCTCATTCCTTTGTCCTGTTCCACCGTAACCCATTGATCAGGACTCCACAACATCAGAATCGTTGATCCTTTTTATGGTTTCAGTAACATCACCTTTTGGAATCGAATCCATTTCATTTTCCAGCTCCTTTTTCGATTTTGTTTTTCAATTTCAATTTCATTTTCTGTTTCGATTTCGTTTCTCCTTTTGGAATCCATCATTTTCCTTTTTGGACTCCACAACATCAGCTCCTTTTTTGATTTCCTTTTTGTGGTTTCAGTAACATCATCGTTTGGAATCGATCTCCTCCATTTCTGGCGACTGTGGAGGGAGGCGCCATTCCGGCTAAGGCTTCCAGGTTGAAGATGAAAAGTTTTTAAAACAGTCCCTTCATTTTTTAAGTTTTTTCAAAAGGGCTCATGAAATTATATTTTGATTTTTCAATATTATTTTAACAGAAAAAAATAAACAGAATGAGGTTATTATCAACGAAAAATAATGCAGAAAATTTTTTGTCCATTTCAAAATTAACATGGTGTAAAATATATAATGTGCTAAAATATAGGGAGAATTTTATAAATTTTTTTTTTTTTAAAACAAAAAAGGGCATGTCAAGATAATGGTGAGAATTCATTGATTTTTGTTTTATTATCAAATAAAAACAAAACGTTTGACCCAACGTGACATATTCATTTCAAATATATATATATATCAAAATCAAATTTTGGCCCACATGAAAATCATCATCACATGTTTTTTAATGTGTGTGTGAGTGAAAAGTTCACATCATAAACAGAACAAAATAAATCATGATAAGGTGAAGAGTTCACATTAAAAAAACATGTGGTGATGATTTTCACGTGGGGCCAAGATTATATATATATATATATAATTTTTATTGATAAAAACTAATAATATTTTAACTATTATTGATAAAACTAATATTATTAGTTAAAAATAGAAAAAATCAGCATCTATTTTTAACTTTTATTAATAAAACTAGTATCTTTTTTAATTTTTATTAACAAAACTAGCTACTTACTATTTATCCCTATTTAACCTACTAAAAACAAAAAAAAATTACTATACCCCTTCTCCAATCAAATTACACATAATATACACCCTAAAAATACACAAAATCAAAACAAAAAATCATCAAACAAAGAAAAATAACTTTTGAGCCAACCAAACAACTTCCCATGCTCCAAAAATCAATCAAAAATAGCAAAATTAGCACCAAAATAAGAGTAAAAAACTAACAAATCAACATCAACAAACACAAAAAACTTAAGAATATTGGGCAACAATTATAGCAATAAAAACAAAAGAAAAATAGATGGAAAAATTGCAAAAACAGCATAATAACAAGAGAAAAAATGTAGAATTTTAGTCCAATATAGTTTTAAGATTAAAATCACATAAAAACATATTTATAGCACCCAAAAAAGTATCAAAAAATGCAGCAACTACAACAGCCATAAGAGCAATAAAAACTAGAAAAAAAGGCAACCAAACAAGAGCAAAAACACAAGAAAAATAGTAACAAAAAGCCAACAATTCTAGAATCAAATAGGCTGTAAAAACAGCAGCAAAAAATACTTGAAAATCCAAAGAAACCAAAAATTCCATCATCTTACATATTAATTCAACATGTCCATGTTTTCTACCATAAAAAATCAAAGATAAAACACAATAATAACATTCAAAATCAACAAAATAAAGTAACAAAATTATAGAATTTCAAATCTCAAAAATTTGAATATAAAAAATCAAGAAACCAAAAATAATCAAAGCATATAAATAAACAACCTCAAAAAACATCAAATTAGGCATAAAATATTTAGCAAAACAGTGGCAAAAAATCACAAAAAACTGTGGAAAATTACCTTTTAGCAATTGAAATATCAAAGTAACAAATAAAACATCTTCAAAATATGTTCAGACCCTGTTTAAAAACTATTTAAACCCTATTAAAAAATCATCTAAACATCATCAATTTCAGCAGCAACCAAACAGATTAAAATAATTCAAAATATATAATTAGATCTATTTTATTCAAAATATGTTAAGAACCTATTCAAATGATTTTGACAATTTAAAAAAAAAACTCAAGCAAAACAGCAAAAATAAAAAAGAATTCTAGTACCCTAATAAGACATAAAGAATTTAATCCAAAATGATAAATAAAAAAAGAGTATCATACAAAGCTAAAAATAAAGGCTCAAACCATATTCAAACCTTGTTAAAAAATCGTTCAAACCTAGTTAAAAAAACTGTTCAAACCAAATAACTTTCCAAGCTCTAAAACCCTATAAAAAACAGCAGCAAAATAAGAATCAAAACCAATAAATCACCGTCGACAAATAAATAAATAAAAAACACAGAAATATAGGCAACTACTGCAATTGTAAATCTACAAGAAAAACAAAGAGAAAAAGTGCAAAAACATAAAAAAATATGCGCTAAAATTGAAAAAAGAAACTCGGCTACAAATCCAGCAGTTGGAATGCAAAAATAGAAGAAAATAGACTGAAAATCCAAGCAAAAAATCAGTAGCAAACCCATTAATAATACAACATCAAAACCAGAAAAATGACTCATTCTTTGTTGGGAAAAAAAACTCATTATTTATTATAAAAAATTATTCAAATCCGGTTTAAAAACTGTTTAAACCCAGTTTAAAAATTATTTAAACCCTATTAAGCAAACCCATTTTATAAATCAGAATATTAGAAATCTAAAGAACATCAAACCTAGTTCAGAGTCTATTTTTGAGGATCTAAATTTGAACTATTCAAAATCTTTAAAGAATTATCCAACCAATCAATTAATCAATCAACAATTGGTATTATCCTTCATCAAAACATAGCACAAATAAATGCAATCAATGAATAAAAATTGCACAACCTAATTACTTCCACAACCAAACCGGAAATTATATCAATGCATGTGGCAGATAATAAACCTGAATTCAAAAGTAATCAACAAAACAAGCCCTCCCTCAACAGAAACCAATCAAATAACAAAAAAATTACATGCACAGAAAGAAGTAAGTACCTCAATCTGAGAGAAGAAGCCATGGAAGCCACAAAACCTAGGTAGTAATCAATAACGGCATTAGCAGTAGAGGTAGTACCAGCAGAAGCAGTAGCTGTACCACCAACTGTTATAAAAATAATAAAAAAACTGCTGAATAAAAAAAATATGATTATTCAAATTCGATTAAAAAACTGTTCAAACCAAAATAAAAATTATTTAAACTCAGTTAAAAATTGTTCAAACTTTGTTATAATCAGAATATGTGGAGCATCTGCAAATCCAATAGCTTGAATGCAAAAATAGAAGAAAATAGACTGAAAATCCAAATAGAAAATCAAATAGCAAATCCAACAATAATACAACATTAAAATCAGCAAAAAAAAAAAAAACTCATTCTTTATTAGAAAAAATTCAATATCATAAAATCCATAAAAAATTATCAAAATCATAAAAGATTCCCCAAATTCAGCGCAAAAAACAATAACAAAACTATACAATTAAAAAAAAAATATTCAAACTCAGCTAAAAAAAATTCCAACTCAATTAAAAAACTATTAAAAACAGTTAAAAAAGAATTCAAATCCAGTTTAAATATAATCAGAAACTGTGGAGCATTTACAAATCAGTAGCTCCAGTGCAAAAATGGAAGAAAATACTGTAATATCGTCGCCAAAGCTATTGCATAACGTCAAATCATCATCAGTCAAGCTTTTTACAACTCCCCAACCCACCACACTTGAATTTTCTTCGGTTCTCTCTATTTCTCCCCGTCTAACTTCTTCTGGTACGCGAACGTTATACCAGTCTCGTTAACTATTTCTATGAATTCTCGTATATGGCTTTAATTTTATGGTCTGGATTTTGAATTGGATTTTTTTTTACTTTTTCCTGCAAATTACATATGGTAAGAAAGAAAGCTTGAAACTTTTCGACATTTTTCTGCAAAGTATACAAGGGTTATATGTGGGTATGCTAATTGGAGGTGGATTTATGCGAAGTTTATTTTATGGTTTTACTTGGTATCAATTGCTACCCATAATCTCATAG
>CATIWJ010019926.1:0-12092 GCA_949640765.1 Croton laevigatus
ATATCAAAGCTTTCACAACAATTCTTGATATTTGCTCACCATAAAAGCACCGGTATTCTGGTTGGACCCTCTGTCCTACATGACAATTAGTGTGGGGAGGCCGTAACAATTTTTATTTCACCTGGACCATTCTCTTAAAGGCGGCTACCAAGTCATGTAGAACTAGATATTTGGGAAACATAGCGGTAGCTCAGTCATAAGTGCGAAAACCACGTTGCAAATTGACATGTATCCGGATTCCTGAAATGTAGGGTCACTTTGCAAATTGACATGTATCCTGATTCCTGAAAAATAGTGTAATTTTAGTCTTCTTCTTTATCTTAGTTGCTTCACCAGAAATTATGTATCTTTCATTATAAAACTAAACTAAAAATGCTTAGTCAACTAAATTTTTTGCCTTTGATGCTAAAAAATGAAACTCAAATCTCAAATCATGAACATAAAATATTAAGTTTTGTTTGAGATTTGTGTTATATGAGATTATTCAATTCTGTTCCAGTGGCTGCTCATACTTTTGATTTCGAATGCTAACCATGCATGTGCTGAATCGCTAGAGGTTCAATCAAACAACCGTTTATCGACGTCTTCCCTTCATTTCTTGACATCTGAATCTAGTCCCTCTTTCTCCACACAAGCTAAAAAAGGTGGCGAATGTTGTTTCTTACTTGCATGTCATAGAATGATTATATGTAATCCGAAGGTCGCCATAGAAAATTCCTTGGATTATACATGATTATGACTTTGTTCAAATGTTAGTTATATATGAAATAACAAAATTATTTATGATATACCATGATATCTAAGTACAAGTAACAACTACACTTAATCTAATCTTATAATAAGAGGGTATGCGAATCACATATGAATAAGATCAACCTAGAGGTTGCTATGAACAAGAAAATTTTCAAAAATTCAGTCAATAACACTGAATCACATATGTTCTCACTATTATGGGCTAAAAAATCACAAGCATCTAGCAACATTACAATGTAAGAATTAAAGAAACTAACTTGATGCTTTATTTGCGGAAAATATGCAGCATGTTGTTGTAGAAGAAAACTGAAAATACCGATAAATTACAAAAATAAAATTTAAAAGCCAAATTTACAATTTACTCCCTAAGTTTTATAAAAGAACAAATTTTTTTTTTGTATTTTTTAATTAGACTAATTTATTCCTAAATTTTAAATCTGTTAGACAAATATACCGTTATCTCTATTTTAAGTGTTTTTTCCATTAAATGCCCTGCTAATTACTGTTTTAACCTTTTATTATTTTATTATTTTATCATCTGCTTCTCTTCCTTTCTTTTCTACTCACCATGAACCGCCATCCCCACCACCACCACAGCCTCTTCTCTTCCCTTCTCTTCTCTCTTCCCTTTTGATCTAAAGATGCAATTGCAGTTGGTTCCATTCAAGGTCCGTCGGAGATGAATACAACTATTTCCATAGCCGATCGGTGGTCCCATGTTGTGCGTGGTAAGGAGACAATGACTTCAGTTGCTTCGTTTCGTCCATCTTGCTTTTCTGGTTTTGCTTTTGTATTCAAAATTCAATTTTGAGTTAAAATGTGTGATTCCAGGATTTTGTTTTACTTGAGTTTTTCTTTTTTATTTATTCTCTTTCTAAAACAGTTTTTCACTGCTGGAGGCAAGATCATTTTGGTCGAGGACTTCTCGCCTATGGTCGACTGCTGGTTGCAGCTATCTTAGCATTCTGGGTGTGGTTGTTCAACTTGTTTTTCATTCTTCATGTTCTTCACAAGAACGCAAGCCCAGAAATTTCTCTTTTTTTAATTTTTATTTTGGTAAATGTTAGTGCCTGAACATTCATCTTCTTCCTTGAGTTACTATTCAAAGTTTACTTTCTGTTTTTATATTTTTTTGTTTTTAGGAACTTAAATAAAAATTTTCAACATTCATATTCTTCAATTCATTCCATAAGTTCTTCTTGAGCTGGATTTGATTTTTTGTTTCAATTGTTCAAAATCTCTTTTTGTTTTTCAATTGTTCAAAATCCACCATGAGAACTATGGATTGCTGGTCTTGTGGAGGTCAACGACAAAACAAACCAACAGCAAATGAATGGTCTGTTGTTGGGTTTATTGTTCATTGTTTTATGGTTCATTGCATACATTGATTAGAAACAGTTACTGCTATGATGCTTGAGACTGAAATTGTTTGTAAATTTTGTGATAAATGACTGAGTGGAGAAATTTGTTGGAGTTGGAAAATTCTTCTATTAACAACAAAATAGAATTACAGGAGGATTACAAATCATACTCACTACAAAAAACCAACTCTCTATTGAAAACTCACAATTTTTCTCTCATACAAAACTCACCATTTCTCTCAAGCTTTCTCTCTCTATTTTCTGCTCTAAGTTAATTCTGAAGCCTCTACATACCATACAGAAGAGGAGTCATACGTTCTAGTGCCAAGCCATCCCTACAAGAGCATCTTTCTTTTGTGCATGTGAAAGACATAATAATTAGTTGGTTGAAAACATAATTATGATGTTAATTTGGCTCTATTATTTGACTTAACTGTAGCTGGACCTTTACAATTTACTGGCGCTAGAAATAAATATATTTACAAGTATAGACAAAAAGATACACTTATTTACTAACAAAAAACTATATATAAAAAAAAAAAACCTAAACACTAGTACAATGCTCTTTTTCTCTTTGAAATTCAATGAAATTGAGTATGAAAGTTCGATATTAATTTCAAATGGTCGAATCTTTGAAACATTTTATAAGCTAAAACCCAAATCAAAAGTTGATTCGAAGAACAAAGCAAAAATAAAACTATACTTTAAAGAAGAAATTTGAACACCAAAAAACACAAATAGAATGAAAAATTACATAAAAAGAAGATGAAACACAAAATTCACATAAAAATGATAAAACTCACTTGAAAATAAAATGAAATTAGAGAGAAAATATAAAAGAAAAAATTGAAAGAAGAGAGTGAAACAAAAATAAGAAGAAGAACAAAAACGGAAAGAAAAATATCCTTATATGAATATTTTAATGAGAGAAGAAATAGAGAAGGATAATTTTGTCTAACAAAAATTAAATGATATTTATCTAAAATTTAATAAATATTGACATTTAATAAAGAAAAATTACTATTTTATCCCTGTTGTTTGACATATTAGACTGTTTTATCCTTATATTTTACATATTAGATTACTATATCTCTATAGTTTAGACAAATATACTAGTTTGTTTTTTATTATATTTTCTATCCAATACCCATTTATATAATTTCATAATACCTAACATACCCTTTTGCAGTTTCTAAATCTCGTTAAAAATATATCCTTTAATTTTATAATAAAAAAATACATTCATTCATTTTACAATAAAAAAAAAAAATTTTGAGAAAACTCAACCCAACCACCGTAAGCTTCATTCACTCTTTCCTTTTGACTCACCAAGTTGTTTCATCTTCTCCTTCCTTTCTTCACATATTTTTGTAAGGGATATTTACAAAAATCTCCCTGAATTTTATTCTATTTTACATTTTTCTTCTTGTTAATTTTTTTTTGGGAAAAAAATCTCCATGCATTTCAATTCTATTGGATAAATATACCATTCTGTTTATTTTTTCTGTTAAAATAACAGTAGAAAGATCAAAATGTAATTTTTTTAGACTCTTTTAAAAAATTCAATAATTTAGGGACCATTTTAAAATTTTTCTTTCTTGAACCTTTATATGTTCCCACAGGCTTCTTTCCCTATTTCCCTCTCACTTCACAACCAATTCATATCCCTCTCACTCCACAAACAGAAACAAAAAAAGGCAACGCTTTTTGATGTTGAGAAAAGCAACAAGAATAAAAAACCTTCATAATTAATTTGAAAACATATCAATTCAATCAATGGTGAGATTTCTCCTAAAAAAATTTCGATTAATGGTGAGATAATTCAATTGGATTCACAGTTAAAGACGAAGTCATTGATTTGATTCAATTCAATTGACGACTTTTGGACTTTTCGAGATTACAATTTGAAATTAATTTCCAATCTCTTTTTTTTTATTTTTTTTCCAAATTTACAGAAATCTAATTCTTTTTGTTCCAAATACTTATGTATAATACAATAGTTAGTTTTGCAAATAATTATACATCGCTTATTTCCGATTTCGCCGCAACGAATGTTACTGTGCACCAAATGAAATTTTCTCTTAGAATAAAAAAGATGGTCATTCATTAATGCAGAACGAAGAATGAAATTTTTTAATGTAGACTCTTGATATACTTTCTCATTCTTGACCATGATTAAGAGAGGAAAGGAGCATGAGAAAACATGAAGAGGTAAAGGAAGAAACGAAGAAGAAGTTGACATGGCCGGAAGTTGCAGAAGTTCTGGCTGTGCAGAGATGCGAGGTGGCTAGGGCTTCATGTGGGAAGAACAATGTTGAAGAATGAAAAACTTTAAAACGGTCCCTAAATTTTTGAAATTTTTCAAAAGGCCGGAAAAAATTATTATTTGGTCCCTCTACCTTTATTTTAATAGAAAAATAGACAGAAGGGTATATTTGTCCAACAGAATTAAAATTAAAGGAGATTTTTGTCCCAAAAAAAATAAACAGAGAGAAAAATGTAGAATATAATAAAACTCAGGGAGATTTTTGTAAATATACATTTTCATAATCTGATTAAACCCATCCCCTTCAATGGATTTCCTATCATCTACTCCACTAAAACCATATGCTTTTCCTTTAATAACAGTAGAAGAGGATAGTGTCCTATCATTTAATCTTTCTTTGTGCCATAGAAATAACAATAAATTTATGGGTTTTGTTCTTCATTAACAGAAATTTTAAAAAAAAAAAAAAGAAAAGAAAATTTATGGGTTTTGTTCTACATGAAGAACACAAGATCATAGATAGTGCAAGTAGTCAAATTAGGTGTGATTCCTATCTTCACCATCTCCTTCATTACTTATAATGCTTTTGGTTTTAATAGTTGAGAATTGTGTTTTTGCGATTTAAGATTCGAGAAGGTTCGGCATTTTGGAACTTGAGTTTTCTGTTTGATTTGAAAGAGAACTTGAGTCCATTGAATGGAGGAGGGAAATTGAAGGGACTGAACTGGAGTCTCTTGTTTGTTGAATGGAGGATAAGACTGGCTATCGGTGGCTTCTGGTGGTTGAGTGGCGGCAAAACTGTAGTGGGTTCCGATAATTGAAGAGGACTGAGTTAAGAATTGCAAAGGTGTATGTTAGGTGTTATGAAATTATATAAACGGATATTGGACGGAAAATATAACAAACTGAATAACTTATATATTTTTCTACACTAAATACATATAATAGCCTAATATGTAAAATATAAAAATAAAATATTCTAATATACAAAAATAAAAAAATAATTTTTCCTTTAATAAAATTAAATTTTGAAATCTAACTTTCATTATTTTTTTAAGGCATATATAGTGTGCGTATTTATATTGTTAGTGCCACTAATCATAGTGCAAAATGTGTGCGTGTGTGTGATTATATTGTTAGTGCCAATAATCATAGTGCAAAATTTTACTTAGACCAGGTTCAATTGACCATGCTAACAGGATAAATGGGCTAAAGTAATTTTTAAATGTAATATGTGTGTCATTATATTGTTAGTACCAAAAATTATAGTGCAAAATTTTACTAGACCGGGTTTAATGGACTACGCCAATAAAATAAATTGGTTAAAGTAATTTTTAAATATAATGAATGTATCAATGTCTTTTACTGGAAATAAAAAGGACAATATAGAAACAAGAAAAAAGTATAATTAACTTGGTTCATGAGTGATTCTCATATATTCGATTTAGGTAAGTATTTTCTATGATTATATATATTATTTCATCCACTGGATACCATTATCCATTACATGATAGAACATGATGAAAGTTTGAGCGCATGAGATGGATTAGATCAAAAATTAATTAGGGTTTCTCAAATTTTTTTACAATTAATATTCTTCCTCAAAATTTTTAATAATTTATCATAAATTATTCTGTTAATTACTTTTTAAAAAAGAGCGCAGAACGCACCTTTTCTACTTATGTTTTCGTTTCAATTGAACACACAAATTAGGACTACAAATAACAATCAATGCCCAGTCAAGCAATTTTCTTTCTCGTGATCATTTTAGATATAAAACCCCATCTTTAGGGAGATTCAAGATAGTGACCAAAACCAAATGAGCATCCATTTAGCCAAAAAAAAGAAAAAGAATAAAACCTTCCTCCATGGGTTCCTGGAAAAACAAAATATCGTAAGCATCAGAGGAGAACTTACACTTATTTTAAAAGAGCCGTCATAACATTAGCTAATGTTTCTATTTTGTCAATTTGCTCATAAACTTAGATATCTTTGTTCATTTAATCTACCTTTAGTTAATTAGTGTCCATATGCTATATTTACTCTAAATTTACTCAATAATTATTGAAAACCATATGCAGATATGCACTAACTAATGTAAACTTTAAAAAGTATAGTTTTCAAAAATAATTATTTGATTTTTTTTGTTAAAAAATTGTCACTATTATTAATTTAATTTACGATCTCAAAATTAAAATTATTAAATTAAATTTATCAAAAAGATAATTAAGAAAAATGATTTCTGGATATTTTTATCGTAGTTACAAAAATAAATTTAACCGAACACTTATTTAGAGGTTAGTAAAAATAGACAAATCGAATATTATATATATATAATGCAGAGGTTAAATTGAATATTTTGTTCTAAATTAAATTAATTTATGGATTGACTTTATACACATGATGCACATAAATAAGCTTTTAATTTAATTAAATACATATAATGAATAATATTGCATGCATACCATTGGAACCGACCAACCCTATAGCTTAATGCAATTTTGCCTTTTTGTATAGCATATGTTTATGGATGTGCAAGTGCATCATGCATGTGACTTGTGACTTCAACTTTGCTCTCATTTAATTGCTAATTAGTGGCCATCTTAGTCATCTTAATTCAAACATAATATTAAGTTTGCTTACTATAATCATAATCAAGTGGTGGTCGCTGAATAGGTATAGTCCATTTCGTCTTTTCGCTTTTATAAAAAGATTATGAGTTTGATACATTCAATCATAACATATTGGTAATTTAACGTATATTTTTTGTGTATTCTACAATGTGTACTGCCACGTATTGTATAATTTACATTGTTTATTCCACGCATTAAATTTTTCTATTAATAAAAAACTAAGTGGTGGTCATATGATAAGAGGAATAAAAGCATAATACAAACAAAATATGAAAAAAGAAAAAAGGAACACATAATACAAACAAAACATGAGCTCATAGGTATGCTAAGGGAAAAGTGAAGATGTACAAATGATTATTATTAGTTAAGTGCGTCCTTTGGCTACTTTAGAAAGCTCAAACGAGCAACTAATTAACTTCTCTTAATATCAATAAAAGAATGGAAATTAACAAAAACATCTCTATATTTTATCTATATTTACATTTTCCTCCCTATCTTTTTTTTTGGATAAAAAATTCTCTGCTTTATATTTCCGTTGATATTAAAACCCTTCAGTCTATTTTTTACTATTAAAATAACGGTTGAAAGACTAAAATATAATTTTATGGGCCCTTTTGAAAAAAATTAAAAAATTAAGGATTGGTTTTGAAATTTTGTCATCTTCTTCAATGCTGCTACTAGTTTTGATTTACTGTTCACAGGTCAATCGATGCTACTGGTTTTGAGTTTCCGACGATGAAAATGGCCAAGCTAGATAAGGATCTCTTCCTTTTCACGTCACCGATCGATTGGCAGTTTCAGATCAGTTGTATGGTGGCCAGAGCTAGACGATAAGTGGACTTGAATCTTCAGGTAACCAAGAACCCGATTAGCTAACCCAAATGGAACTAAGACTTCTGGCAATGGGTTGCGGTGCTTCTGGTGGCTAACTTGTTCACCAGACTCATGGGAGTCATTTTCCGGCCTCAAATAGTGAAGATATGAAGCTGGCGGCAAAAGGAAAATGTAGTCATTTCATATTTTGGATTTTTTGGCTAAACTAAGAACGTCTGACAAAAAATGAACCCATATTTGGATTCCTCGCGAAAAGATCTACAATTTGGTGTATCATTTGTTAGTTTTCTACCGGGAATGGAGATGGCGTTCATCACTAGCGGCGACTGCGGTGGCCAACAAGTGGTCCAGTCACTAGCTAGGGTTCTTATTGAAGAAGATGATAAAATTTCAAAACCAGTCCTTAATTTTTTTTTATTTTTCGAAGAGCATGTAAAATTATATTTTGGTTCTTTAACAGTTATTTTAATAGAAAAAATAAACAGAAGGGCTTTGATGTCAATGGAAATATAAAGTAGGGAGTTTTTTGTCTAAAAAAAAGATAGGGAGGAAAATGTAGATATAAGTAAAATATAGGGAGGTTTTTGTTAATTTCCTATAAAAGAAAGTGGTAAACATAAGGACAAAATTGATTAACATTTGATGACTAGACAAACACTCTTGAGAATAGTTTGTAAATTTGGTCAAAACTAAATTAGTTGGTTTTACCGTTGGATTATTTTCCGATTACAAAAGTTATCACCAATTCGATTGAGATTGTCAAGAGAATAGGTCTATTTTTATCATGTAGTTTCCTTTTTGAAATTAATGAGACTTCTAATTCTAATTAGGAATAATTACAAATAAATCCCCAAATTTAATTCATATTTCAATTATTTTCTTATATTTACTAAGCATAATAGTAATTAATGACTAAATTGAAATTATTAGAAAAATGAATGGTAATTTGGTCTAATTACCAAATATTTATTCTGATTTTAACAAATTATAGATTTTTTTTTTAATGCGCATCCAAAAACTTCAAACGACACATATTTGTGGATAAAGGCATAACATAATTATAAGTTATAATATGATCCACCAAATAGCAAAAGATAGCATTAAACTAAATAATTTCACTAATTGTTTATTAACTATAAATTACTTTATTTGCATATTCAAATAAAAGGGGGCCCAGGGTATATCACCTATAAATAAGGAAGTCTTCCTGAAATGAATAGATACACTACATAGCAAAACTAAAATAGTCCTACTAGTTCTTAGAGATCTAGCAAGAAATTAGATTATACTAGTATATGGCAAATTATTATCATTTGAAGTTTTGGGTATGCCTTATTTTACTAGTTCTTACATTTTCTAAATCAGAAACCAGGATTTTTATCCCCAACCATGATCATCATCAACTCCATGATCAAGAAAAGAAAAGCCCAATGACTAGGGTTTTGGAAGGATTGCAAGAAATGTCGAAAGTTCGAATTCAAAAGATGAAATTATTAGAAGATGAAGAGATTGTGCAATATCTTAATGAATCGAAGAGGATAAGTCCTGGAGGTCCAGATCCAAAACATCATTAATTAACAAGAAATTAATTTCTTCCTTAATATGAAGTTGTATTTTCATGGCATATATCAATGGAAGACGAGAACAAAGTTGGGTTTTTAATTAATTAAGGTTTTTAATTATATATTAGTTAATTACTCACTTTTAGTTCATGATATTAATTAATTATAGTTTACTGATGAGCTCATGCTACGTATCGTATGTTTTTTACTTTTGTTTATGTATGTTTTTTTGGTGCTTAATGGGATGAAACTGAAAACTTGTTGCAATTAAATATGATACTTTAACAAGCATGTAAAAATATTAATATTATAACTATGAGACTGGAAGTATTTATGTATAATTATTTTATTTTGTCTAACATCATCACCTTTTACCGCATAAAATCAAAGTGGAATTACATGAAACATGTGATTTAACGTATAAAAGGGAAAAAATTATATAACTTTTTTGAAAATCGACTGATATTGTGAAAATCACTATAATTTTAATGAGCCATGCCTTATCTCTCTACAATATACTACCCTCCAGTTTTTTCAATTGTTTACGTTTCCGTTTTTGGCAAATTTTTTCAATTGTTTACGTTTTCTTTTTGAGTAAGTATGTTTAATTGTTTATTATTATTTCTGTATTGGTATTGGTGAAAAAGTAAGTATTGTAAAGGGTTGATAATTGTTTATTATTATTTTGTATTGGTATTAGTGAAAAGTATGGTTGTATTGGTATTTGTGTTTTTAGGGTGTAAAGAAATGAAAAAATTGAAGGTAGTATCAATTTATCACCTTGTTAAAAGAATTCAATCCTGCCAATCAGATCCTTTCACAGAGTGTAGGGTATAAAGGACTTGAGTTCGATTCATGCCAATAGTTATCACCAATTTGATGCATGTTTATAGTGGTGGCTACTCTCGGGCCAGGCCGGTTTCGGCCCGAGGCTCAGTGGTTCATGGTTTGTCCGTAACCGGATCAGAGGACTATAAACTTTAGGCTTGCCGGTTAATTGGCAATTCATAGTTTTTGAGCGGGTTAACCTGCGATTTTCTCAAGGTTTACAGTTAAAAAATCAATATACATTTTTTACAATTTAACAATTAATAAAATTACTTTAATTCCATGGTTTGCAGTTAGTTTGGCAAAGGGGCTATCAAAGCATTATTGTGGAGATGGATAATGTTAACTTGATTAATCAAGGGTGTTACTTCTTCAACTTTAAAGGGGCTATCAAGTGGAGATGGATAATGTTAACTTGATTAATCAAGGTCATGTTACTTCTTCAACTTTTTCATATCTTATTCATAACGTTTTGACTTTGATAATATATGACCTAATAAGTTTAACTTACTTTACTGCACATTATACAATATACAACCTCGATGAACTATATATGTAACACTCTAACTTTTAAGTATCGATTTTTAATTAAAAGGAATTAATTCGAATACAAAAATTTATTTTGAAGGTTATTTTTATAACTACACAAAAGATGTTTTGTTATAAAAATTATTATCAATATCATTAATATTATTTTATTAATAGTATTATTATTAGTTTGTTATAATTATTAGTAGTAGTTTATTATTATTATTATTATTATTATTATTAGAATTATTGTTAGTATGAAGAAAGAGAAAGAAGATATAAAAATTTAAAATGGAAATAAGAAATCAAAAAAAAAAAGAAAAGAAATTTAAAAAAAAAGAGGAATCAGATGGGGAACGAGGAAAAAAAAGGAAAGGAACGAAGAAAAGAGAAGGGAGAGAGAGAAGCCACCAGCGCCGCCACGGACGGTCGGGCCGGCCGACGCGCTACGCAGCCTTGAAGCCCATGCTCCGGCGAACTCAATGGTGGTCACATGATGGAGAGACGGCAACCGAGGTGACCGGAAACGTGGAGAAAAGAAACTGCGTTCCTATATGTTCACTACTCACCGATTCCTTTCGCTGTGTTTTCCGGCGAGCTCCGGCGTCGGATGGAAGATCCGAGGACACTGTTAGACTCCTCTCTTCAAGGGTTTTCTTTTGACATAAGCCTTGCTTCCTGAAAACTCGAATTTTCGGTAACCCAAGGCGAACGACGATAGCCACTTTCGGTGTAGATCCCGTTCGCTCCGATGGTCAGACGGCGACTTTGAGACCTGATCTGGACTCCTCTCGACGAAAGCTTTCCGATGGTATAGGCCTTGTTGCCGATCTATAGCCGGATTGAGACTCGTGTATAAAATGACCAAACGGTTTTCTTAATTTTCCGGCGTCCTCCGGCCATAGTCCGGCCAGTTTGAGGGTAAAATCTTAATCCCCATTCCTTAAGCTTCATTTTGACGTTGAGTTTGCGTTGATTGGTCGCCGGATTTGAAAGTTGTATTTTTTGGTGAACGGTAAAATGGTTATTGTGATTTTTCGGTAAATTCGTCTATTATCTGTGGAGTTTGATCATAAATTTGGACTCCTTGCAGCGATACGAAGCTATTGGTGTGCTCGGATTCGAAATCCGTCAAGTAGCGATTTTTCGGTGAACGGACGGTGACCGGAATATTCCTTCTCCGGCGAAAATTTTGAGAGACCTTATTCCGCATCGTTTCGACGTGCTGAGTCCGATTTTGAAATCGGTTTTGCAATCCGAGGACCCGAACTACCAGAAATGTAAGGTTCGCAATTTAATTGTTAGAATTAAAATTATTAATGCTTTA
>CATIWJ010020032.1:0-36320 GCA_949640765.1 Croton laevigatus
CATGAGTTTCAGAGGTGAAGATACCCGCAAGAATTTTGCAGATCATCTCTATGCTGCTTTGATTCAAAGAGGAATAATTGCCTACAGAGATGAAAATAACCTTGAGAGAGGAAAATCAATTCCTCCTGAACTTCTTAAAGCTATTGAAGACTCAAGATTCTCAATTGTTCTTTTCTCCCCTAACTATGCTTCTTCAAGCTGGCGTTTGGACGAAAATATAAAGATACTTGAGTGCATGAACGACATGGGTCAACAAGTTTTTTCTGTGTTCTATGGGGATGAGCCCTCTGATGTTCGAAAACAAACTGGGAATTTCCGGAAAGCTTTTTCTAAACTGGAGAACGAACGTGGAAAATATAGCAAAAGGTGAAATAGTGGAGGATTGCTTTGAAAGATTTGGCCAATCATTGATTCACTCCCAGTCTGTTATTCTTTATTTTTCCTCTGATTCACTACCAGTCCCTACTTTTCCAGCATCTTGACATTGGTAAATGGCGAGACTAGTTGAATTTTTTATTTTTCCAGCTAAAGTAGGTCAAGAACCCATGAAGAGATGATCACAACAAGTAAGTTGCTCCTCACATGCTCTTTAACCTTATCAAACCAATGAATGCAGATTTGTTTAAAGTGATGCCTTTCTGTGATGCTGCTTCAAAAATTTGTTTGCTTCCTCGTGTTCACCTTAACTACAAAGCTGAATAATCTTTTCTGAAAATGCAACGGGATTTGTATCAGACACTTGACCTGTCTCATGGTTCACATTCTCCCCTTCGCCCAATGGTAATGTCTGATATTGGTTCTTGTCCATTTCTATAATCTTTGATATGAACTCCTCGGCCTCCTCCACCCTACTTGAATCAATGACCGCACCCATAATTGCATTACACGTTCCCCGATCAAGCCCTACCCTCTTTTCTTTCATTCCTTCAACAAAATCAAATGCTTCCTCAAACTTGCCTTGTTGGCAAAGACCCCGGATTGCTGTAGTGTATGTAACGCATTAGGTGAAACTCCATTTTCTTCCATCCTCTTGATTGTTTTTCTAGCATCATCTATCCTTCCATTCTTCACAAACCACTTAACTAGTATGGTGTATGTAACTTCATTTGGAGTCACACCCTTCTCTTCCATTTCATCTTTTAACTTTATCCTCATCAACTTGCCCTTTTTTGCATAATCCATCAATTATAAGTACTATAAGTAACAATATCAGGCAACAACTTGGAATTTTTCATCTCATCAATTAACTCAAGTGCCTCATTAACTTTCCTTTTTTTGCATAATCTATCGATCAATGAACCATAAGTAACAACATTAGGCAGCAACTTTGAATTTTCCATCTCATCTTTCAACTTAAATGCTTCATCAATCCTGCCCTCTTTACACAATCCATCAATCAATGAAGTATAAGTAAAAACATCAGGTAGCGACTTAAAATTTGCCATCTCATCTTTTAATGTAAACGCCTCATCAGTCCGCCCTCCTTTGCATAATCCAGCGATCAAGGAACTAAAGGTAACAACATTAGGCCATAACTTTAGATTCTCCATCTCGCCTTTTAACATAAATGCTTCATCTAGCCGCCCTTCTTTGCATAACCCATCTATTAATGTGCTGTAAGTAACAACATTAGGCCCTAGCTTCAGAATTTCCATCTCTTCTTTCATTTTCAATGCCTCGTCTGCATAGCCCATCAATCAATGTGCTATAAGTTACAACATTGGGCAACAACATCGAATTTTTCATCTCGTATTTCAACTTCAACGCTCATCAATCCTAAATTGTTTGCCAAATCCATCAACTAATATAATGTAGGTAGAAACATCAGGCAAACAATTAAACTCCTCCATTTTAGCAACAACACCAACAGCCTCCTCTAACTTGTTCTCACAGAAACAACAGTAAATCAAAAAATTAAAGGTACAAGCATCAACCTCAACACCAAGCTTAATAATATCACTAAAAATAGGTTTACATAAATAAAAAAGAATGCTCAAAAGAATGCCTAACGAAAGCGCTAAGAAGAGAATTACGAGTAGGCAAAGTAGGAGTGAGATGATACCTCTTCATCACAATAAAAACGTGAGCAGCATGTAGTGGTCTGCGAGTGGCAACATAGGGCCAAATAGAGGTATCTAGAAGAGATTTCAAGGTGTGGGTGTCATAGATTCAAATAACGGTAATGGCCGCAATCGCGGTTGCATATAAAGGTAAAGGTAACGGCCTGCGAAGCTGCAAATTTTTTTTGAAAAATTGTAAAATTTTGGAATCAATATATTTTGAAGATGTTCATGAAAAAAATAACCATACATTAGTTTAATAAGCATATCTGCAATATAAAAAGCATTAGTTATATTGTCTCACATGATAATTATACATATACTATTATAAATCTATTAACTAATGAATTATTTCACATCATAATTATACACACAATGCCATAGAATTTATAAAAAGTATAAAACAAAATAAATATTCAAAATATAATATATATAAAATAACATCAACGCCAAAAGGAGTGCCTATGAGGTGTAAAAGAAAATTCACTTTCATCTTCTTGAGAAGGGCACACATAGGCTACATGAGGTGCAAACAAACTATCCATAAAATTAGAATGGTTAGTATCATCTTCATGAGCATTTAAATATTGAGGCTGAGCAAATGGCTTACTTGGACTTGATAAATAATGGTCTGCACCCATTGATAAATACATATTATAATAATTTGATTCAGAACTACTAATATCATGACCATATCTATAATTGCCATTTGAATCAGAGCTATCTCCAGTCATACTCACCATAACTTTCTCCAACATTTGCATAAAAATCACCGTGAGATTGATGATAAGTTTGGTCCATATTATTGTCTTCTTTCTCACTTTTTTTTTTTTACATTTAATTTTTAACAATAAAATTTTTTTTATTGTTATTTCTTCTTTGTCTCTCTTTCTTTTTGTTAATATCATTTTTTAGATAAGATTTTTTTTAAATAAAATTTTTTTAGATTAAAATTTAATAATAACTATTATTTTGAGGTATGTCACGGTAGGTAACGGCTGCGACCATTAAATAACGGTCGTAACGGCCTTTACCCATACAAAAATAAAAAACCGTTAAAAAAGGGTAAAAAGGGTAACGGGTGCCTCCAAATACGTTACATAACGGCTGTTATTTAAAACCATGGTGGGTGTTGTCTACTGATAGTGGACTATGGAGGATGTTGTGAAGTAGGACGCTAGAGTTGTCGGAGGCCATGAAGGAGGTGAGAAGGGATTTGGCATCTGAGTATTTGCGTCGAGAGAGGAGAGAAGAGAGAAAGGAAATGACAGGGAGAGGAGATAATTAAGAAAACTGATAATGCAAATGAAATTATATGACAGAGATAGAATAAAGACATGACTGATTAAAGCCAAGAGGAGCTTCGTCCCAAGGATAGTGAAGTTATGAAGTTCAGTTGCCGAACAGTAGAAGAGATTGGTGCGAGCAAGATCCGACGATGATGCATGTGTGATGATTATCATCGTGGCTGTAGAACTTAACCGGCCCATCATTTTTTACCTTTTTCGGCTGGTCTTGAGAAGATCTGATGTAGCAGTTTCTGGAGGGAAATTGACGCGGTGTTGAATAAGAATACAAAGTTTAATAACCTAAAACAAAGTAACATACATTTATAGCCATCAAATCCTCACATATTAAAAATCTATAAACAGAAATAAAATACATAAAGTCCTTATCAAACTACTACCTCCGATTTTTTTATTTTTTTACATTCACTATTTCACCACTACCAATACAAATTTACTTTTCACCAATACCAATATAGAAATAATAATAAACAATTACTAACCATTTACAAAACTTACTTTTTCACCAATACCAATAAAAAAATAATAATAAACAATTACAAAACTTACTATAAATAGAAAAGTAAACAATTGAAAAACACACCCTAAAATGACAATGTAAAGAAATGAAAAAATCGGAGATAGTAAAAAATATTAAATTCTTATCAAACTAGGAAAAAGAAACAAACTCTTATTTAACTAGGAAAGGAAAATTAATCCTTAGCTACCACATGTTCCACATGATTTCCCTCCACTTGAGAAAAACTCATTCTCAAGTTCTTAATAGGCTTGTTCGAGGGATGAAATTAGGGTTGAGCATAGGGTGGGTTTGAGGCGGGTTTCTTAAAACCCGTCCCTACTCGCTCATTGATATATCGCCCCTTCCCACTACAGGTTGGGTATTACATAATCTATCAAATAAATTGAATAATTCAATTGATAAAAATAATACTTACTACTTGTACATTGAACCTCACTTAATTAATTAAAAAATAATACAACTTTCACAAATATAATGCAAAATAATTCAAATTTTAATGTCAATTATTCATGAATTTTAATTTAAAAAAATATATTTTTATAGTAATTTTTATAAGCCAACATATTATAGTAATTTTCATTATCATTTAGAATTTTTAAATTATTAATAAAATTATAATATTATTCTTGAACGGAGCGAATTCGGGGCAGGTATACTAAAACCCATCTCCGCCCCAAACCCGTAGTGGGTTTCATTATTAAAACCCATTCCCACCAACGAATCGGGTAAAATATGACCCGCCCAGGTCATGTTTCAACGGGTCCTACCGAATCGAGTTAAATGCTCAATCCTAGATGAAATGGATAAATGTCCACCACGTTAAATGTTTTGGAGATGCTAAATAAAGTAGGAAGATCCACCATATAAGCATTATCAATGATTTTGCTAAGGATCTTATAAGGTTCATACTTCTTTAGTTGTAGCTTCCTATAAGTGCCAATGGGAAACCTTTCCTTTCGAAGAAACACCATCACTTCTTCACCAATCTCAAATATTTATTTTCTACAATGAAGATCTACAGCTCGCTTGTACTTGGTATTGGATTATTCTAACTTCTCCTTAACTTCAACTTGAATTTCTTGCCATTGATTTTCCAAATTTCCAGCTACAACACTAACTGCAATAACCTTTGGCAAATTCACCAAGTCAAGAGCAAAATCCTATTGTTTTAGTCGACCGCTACAAATACCAAATCAAATTACCAAGTGTTCGATTCAGCACCTCAATTTGCCCATTCATTTGTGGATGTATTGTGCTACTAAACTGTAAAAAAGAATCAAACTAATACCATAAAGTGCCCTAAAAATGACTAAGGAACTTTGTACCTCGATCTAATGTAATTGTCTTAGGCACTTCATGCAAACAGACTACTTCTCAGAAGAACAACTTAGCTATACAACAAGAGTCAGAAGTCTTCTTGCAAAGAATAAAATGAGCCATATTAGAAAAACGGTCAAAAATTGCAAAAACAGAGTCCACTTTTCTTTATGTTTGAGGTACTCCAAGGATAAATCCTCCCAAATATTTTCATGAAATAAGTAATGGCATATACAAACCCGTATTATGATATTGCCCTTTTGCAGTTTGACAAACATAGCGTTACTTCACAAACTTCTCAACACCTCTACGCACATGAGGCTAATAAAATCTCTCTAATACTGTAGATACAGTCTAATATCTTCCCATATGTCCAGTTATACCTCCACCATGCAAATTACGAGTTACTTTCTCCTTTAGTGAAGATTTAGGAATAAAAATGTGGTTATCTTTCATTAGAAACCCATCATGGATATGAAAACCATTACTAGAATGATGAGTAGAGCATTGATACCATGCATCATGAAAGTCTTCATCATCAACATATAATTCCTTCATGGTGTCAAAACCCATAATTTTTTGACTATGTAGTCAACAACAAAAGTGATCTTTAACTTAAAGCATCAACAATTTTATTTTGAATACCTGACTTGTTCATAAGTTTAAATGAAAATATTTCATAAACTCAGACCATCTGGCATGCTCAGCGGGATAAGCATTGAGAAGGATCGACACATAATCAATCCTTAAAAGATAAACAACATCTAATTCTAGATTTTAGAATAACATGATTCAACCATGAATCTTAAGAAATTACAAAAATATTTTTGAAAAAATATCCCTTATGATGTTGAGTTTAATTTCTATTTATAGAGTAAAATAGAGGACAAATATAAATTCTAATCTAATAAGGAAATAAATATTCTACTCTAATAAGAAAAATAAATTACTTATCCTAATTAAAACTAATTTAATTAATAATTCTAGACTAAATAGGAATATACATCTTCCTAAATAGATAAAGATGGTTGAATTAAGTCTCATAATCGACTCTTTTTCTTCATTATTCAAAAAATTCGCCCTCAAATTTTGTAACGTAGAAGAATCAACACCTTTGGAAACTTGTATAACGACACTTTCTTACTTAATGTATGAAACAATGACTTTAACAAAGAGGAATTGAACATCTTGAAATCCTCTTTAAATCAACAAATTTGTGTCCATAGGAATAATATGAAAAATAAAGTCAACAATATCATTAGTAAAAATATTAGCACAAACTTTAAAAGCCATGGAAACTGCTGTAGTTTGAGTTTCTTCTTTGCCTATAACACTCTTTTCAAACTCCTCATTATCCACCATACTGAAAGGTACTACAAAAATGTTAGATTGAAGTTCAATTAATTCTTTATGCTCTTCAAATAAAATTGATTTCTTAGGCTCTTTATCTTTTACCATCAATGTAGAATTCAATTGATTTTCTTCGCATTCATCTACTTTAATTGATTCTTTATTAGCAAATAAATTTTGATCATTAGAATCAAAATTTTCCTTGGTGTACTTAGAATCAACCGTTACTTCCAATTTTTGATAGAATTTTTTTTAATAATTTTCTTATAATATCTATCCAATTTCTTGCCCAAATAGTGTAAAATTCCCTCATTAGGATAAAATCCATCCACTAATAAAATTTTCATTATCTTCCATGAATGAATTATTCCATATCATCGTTGAAATTCCATCCACCAATCACTTGCATCATCTCTTAATTTTAAACTAGTAAGTCTAACTTTTTTCTCCACATGAATCTTATGATAATCAAAATATACCTCTAGATTAAATAACCATTTAATAAATACTTTCATATAAAAATGACCATCAAAATAAGTGATACCAAAATTAGGAACGTATCTATAACTAGATTGTGTATTTGTTTGTTGGTGAACAACCTTTTCAGTAACATAAAACCTTTCTTCATCCCTATTTGTAATTGTTCCAAGAGTTAGAGCATCATGCTTATCAAAGGCATCATTAAAGTGTTTCTCCAATCGATCGAATCATTAATCTACTTGTTTCATCCATTCTCTTATTGCTACCCCTTGATCTTGCAATCTAAGGGTCTTAGTTCTATCTCTAGAACCATCACATTTCTCCTTCATTCAGTTAGTCATGGAAAACCAACTTTGATACCAACTAACGTAGCAAGATAAGCATTGAACAATAATTATATATGCATAATTCTTAATAAGTTTCAAAGGAAGAAACTTAGGAGAAAATTCTCAATTTATTGAATAAGAAATAACAAAGTTTAATGATCTAAAAAAAATTAAACTTAGGGCTATTTATAGCCATCTAATCCTAACATATTAAGAATCCTAAAGTAGGAAGAAATCCTAAGTAAAACCTAGATTTTAAATAAAACTCCTAAACAAGATTGTATTAATTATAGATCTCAGATCTAGATTGGCTTAATGCTATTGGATGTTAATTAATGTTGTTACTGCATGAAGATACTCAACAAACACAACATAAAAAGGGAAAAATGAATTGTTAAACTAAAAATAAACATGCTATAAATAGAATAATGCATACAGGAATTAATGATAAACACATTATGAACTAAAGAGAAAATTGACTTTTAAGCAACTACAAACAAAAATTTGAATTTAACATTAATTAAAGAAAAAAGAAGGTTTTTAAGTTTATTGAGCCTGCATTATGAGATTAAACTTTAGATCTGCCTATATACTCAATTTGAATTCAATAGCAGGGAAGAATGTAGTTCCAAATCACAATGAAGTGATTTATTTATATATTAGTGTGTTGTTAGCTGACGGAAGAGAAGAGATTAATTGACAAAACTAGTTAGAACAAGATACCTAGGTACTAATTATTTTGGCAAGAGCTGAGTTGGATCTTGAATCTGCGGGTCTGAAACCCAAAAATAATAATTGTGACACCTTAAAGAGAGAGAAAATTGAGTGCTTTTGGAGCTTTTCAGTGTTAGATTGTGTAGAACTAACTTGAATTGTGGGTAAGGGCCCCTATCTATAAGGATACAGGAATGGCCTATTTAGGAGTCTAAAGAGCTATTTCTAAATCAGACAGTGATTGAGCTTCTTTTACTCGAAGGTAAAGTAAGAAATATTCCAGAATAGAGCTCTCTCAAATATTTCGAAATAGGAGACAACTAGACCAAAATAGGAGAAAAAACACTACAGAATATCGAATAAACAGTGCAATTGATGCCATGTGGCAGCTTCGCATGGGCCATATGGTAGCAGCTAACTGGAAGGGGAGGAAGTTAGCTGCCACGTGGTAGGTCGGTGACATATGGCAGCTAGCCATTGGGCAGAAATATGAGATGGCGGGTGATATGGCAAACTAAAGTGGCATTGCCAGAAGCTCGCTAGACGGTAATCGATCAACAAAAGTTTATGTTTCGGCTATGAACAAAAACATAATTTCCATTTCTAGTTTAGATACTAATAGATTTAAATTCATCATTGAGAATGGCATAATTTCTATCTATCGTAAAGATTTATTATATGGTAATGGTTACCTTAGTAATGACTTTTATATTCTAGACTTAGAAAGCAACAAGTCCATTTATAACATTGATACTAAAAGGGTTAAACAATCAAGTTAAACCCAGCATACTTCTGGCATTGTCATTTGGGACATGCAAATAAGAAATACATATCAAGACTCCATAGAGATGAAATTCTTGGATCATTTGATTTTGAATCATATGATATATGTGAATCTTATTAATGTGGTGAAACGACTAAAAGTATTAAAGAAATTCGATTTGATAGAGATGGCAAATACCTAAGCCAAGAGTTTGACGATTATCTCAAAGAGTGTGGAATTGTTTTACAACTCTCTCCTCCAAGAACACCATAGTAGAATGGCATGTCCGAAAGGAGAAATCAAACTTTATTAGATATGGTTCATTTGATGATAAGTCAAACAGATCTTCCAACTTTCTTCTAGGTTTTTGCTCTTGAGACTGCAGCGTTCTTACTAAACAAGACTCCTACTAAAGCAGTAGAAAAGATGCCATATGAGATATGGGCTGGGAGTAAGCCCAGTATGTCTTTTCTATAGATTTAGGGTTGTGAACCTTATGTTAAAAGGTTAACATCAGATAGGCTAAAGCCCAAAATGATAAGTGCTTATTTGTGGGATATCCTAACTGGAAGGGGAGGAAGGTAGCTACCACGTGGTAGGTCGGTGACATATGGTAGCTAGCCACTGGGCAGAGATATGAGATAGCGGGTGATATGGCAGACTAAAGTGGCATTGCCAGAAGCTCGCTAAACAGTAATCGATCAATGAAATTTTATGTTTCAGCTATGAGCAAAAACATAATTTCCATTTCTAGTTTAGATACTGATGGATTTAAATTCATCATTGATAATAGCATAATTTCTATCTATCATAAAGATTTATTATATGGTAATGGTTACCTTAGTAATGGCTTTTATATTCTAGACTTAGAAAGAAACAAGTCCATTTATAACATTGATACTAAAAGGGTTAAACAATCAAGTTAAACCCAACATACTTCTAGCATTGTCATTTGGGACATGCAAATAAGAAATACATATCAAGACTCCATATAGATGAAATTCTTAGATCATTTGATTTCGAATCATATGATACATGTGAATCTCGTTAGTGTGGTGAAACGACTAAAAGTATTAAAGAAATTCGATTTGATCGAGATGGCAAATACCTAAGCCAAGAGTTTGATGATTATCTCAAAGAGTGTGGAATTGTTTTACAACTCTCTCCTCTAGGAACACCATAGTAGAATGGCATGTCCGAAAGGAGAAATCGAACTTTATTAGATATGGTTCATTCGATGATAAGTCAAACAGATCTTCCAACTTTTTTCTAGGTTTTTGCTTTTGAGACTGCAGCATTTTTACTAAACAGGACTCCTATTAAAGCAGTAAAAAAGATGCCATATGAGATATGGGCTAAGAGTAAGCCCAGTATGTCTTTCCTATGGATTTAGGGTTGTGAACCTTATGTTAAAAGGTTAACATCAGATAGGCTAAAGCCCAAAACGATAAGTGCTTATTTGTGGGATATCCTAAGGAAATTAAAGAATACTACTTTTACAACCCAAGTGAGAATGAAGTGTTTGTTGCTCGTAAAGCTGTTTTCTTAGAAAATGATTTTAATTCTAAGAAGAATAGTGGGAGTAAAGTATGACTTTAAGGAGTTCAAAACTCATAAATTCTTGTAGAGAATAAAATGGAAATAGAAACAGTTTCCCAAGGAGTTATGGAAACATAATATATTACACAAGGAGTTATGTGAACAAAAAGTTTAGTGGAAGCAGAATAGCTTTTCTATTATTATGTGTTGACAACATCTTAATCATAGGAAATAACATCCTAACATTGTTAAGTGTTAAGCAATGGTTAAGGAAGTATTTCACTATGAAAAACTTAAGAGAAGCTGAGCTAATATTAGGTATTAGGATCTATAGAGATAGATAATTACAGCTCTTGGAACTAAGTCAAGAAAAGTACATAAATAAGATACTGAAGTCTGTCAATATGGAAAACTCTAAGAAAAGATTCATTCATTTACAGTAGGGAGTTATTCTTAGCAAGAATGATTGTCCTTCTATAAGAGAACAAAGGGAATACATGAGCAAAGTCCCATATGCTTCAATAATAGGCTTCATCATGCATGTTATGCTATGTACTAGGTTGGATGTTGCACATTCTCCATTTTTTGCTTTGTTTGAATGGCTGATTTTACTACAAAGACTGAGTTTATTATTGCTTCAAAAGCAGCAAAGGAGGTTGTTTTTTTATTGGGAAGTTTATTACTAGACTAGAGTGTCCTAGGTCCAAATTATACTCTTTTGTGACAAAATGGAGCCATCATACAAGCTTAAGAGCTCAGTCACACCAGAAATCTAAACACATACTCAGAAGCTATCATATAGATGATATTGACATAAAAGATGTCAAGGTTTGCAAGATTACAAGTAAGAGCATTGTCGCAAATCCCTTGACCATGTAGTTAGCTAGGCCTAAGTGTGAGGGTCTTTTGGTTATACAAGATTCGGACTAGTGCTAATGGGAGATTAATATTATTAGCCCTACCCCAACTCATTGTACCTAGATATTTATTTTATAAGAATTCAATTCATCATTTTATATTTCCTACGCAATTTAATTTGCTGAATTTTCTTGAATAGTGATTCTGCTTTAGTTATCAGATAGTGATATGGATAGAAAAATCAAAAGCAATAAAAGAATACTATTTTAAATATTCCTAGTCAATTATTATCATGGGGATAATAATGAATTAAGACTAGTTTGTACTCCATGAGATGTTCTTATTTTATGGATCATAGGATATGAGATATCAATTAGAGATACATAATACACGTTGGCGAATAGTGTATTGGATCAATCCACTTAATAAGAATACTACATGTAAGTGATGTCATAAGTATTTCTCATGCAATGCTTATACTTGAATCCCTAGACCAAAATTACTATGGGTTCTTAGGTAATTTCTCGCATGCTTTGATGTATTGCTTAACGTGTCCGTAAAAGGGTAACAAGTATGGGTACGATTGGGTATGCTATGAATTATACTTAGAAACATAGGTAAAGTGAAGGGATTGCCACTTTCTTTACGAGAGAAAAGATATCATTGGCCAATTAATTAGTGAGACTGAGTAGTGTATGGCAATACCTAGATATGATAATAAGAGTTATCATCTATCTGAATTAGTCAGTATCACTAGAGAATTAATAAAATGAACTAGCAAAATAAAGGTGACCGAGGACATGCCTTATGCTAATCATAATATCAAAGGCAAAAGGTTATATAAGATTGCTTTAGGCTCTGTCAGTTTGTAAGAATGACATTTGTTTCAAATTAGGTAATTATAATGTGTCTTGCTATAGACCATTTATAATTTATAGGCTTAAATGATGTTTAGGTCCATTGCCAATATCGCACACGTAAAAGGTTCTGAGTTGGACCTAGAAGTTTATTTAATTAGGCCCAATTAATTGATTAATTAAATGGTTTAATTAATCAAGCCCTATTTAAATCAGGTTGGGCCTAATTATAGATGGACTTGGAAGGATTATTGGTTTGATTGGGAATCAAAACCAAAACCCTAATTGATTTTAGTTAGGAATCAAAATTAAACTTTGATTCGGGTTGAACTAGAAGATAACATAGAAAGATAAGATAAGCCGAATATCTTATCCTCCCATCCTATCTTTACGTTTTTTGGAGAAAACAAATTAGGGGGAATATTTTTCATATGTAAAAACCCAAAACATTAGAAGTGTGGTCTTGCGGATTTTTTGGACTCCTCCCATTTTTCATTCGTTCTTTTTCTTTTGTTTTGTATAGACAAAACGGAAATTATTCTTTACTTCTCTTTTCTATCTACATTGTGAATGCAACAGAAGGAAGAAAAACGACAAAGGAGTTTTTCATTTGTGAAGAAAATAGCGGAACCGAATCTCCCTAGCCTCCCTGATCTATCCGTTTCTTCTTTTACCCTCTATGTAGTCATTTGTTTGGCTTTCAGAATGGGAAACAAAAAATGTTTCTATTCTAGAAGAAGATTATGCTTCCAGTGCTAGCACACTTAGGTCCTCCTTTTGATCCATGTGTGTGTGAAGAAAGAGGGAATTCGTATTTCAATCCCTTAGTCATTCCATGGGAGGCTTAAAGTATTCCGTGGGAGGTTCAGAGTATTCCATGGGAGGTGGAAGGTTCGGAGTATTTCGTAGGAGGTTACAACAATCCATAAGAGGCTTGGAGTATTCCATGAGAGGCTTGGAGTATTTCGTAGGAGGCTTCAACAATCTGTAGGAAGGCTTCTAGCTATCCAGTGCAAAACACGCTTCAAAGGTATATCCCTAACCATCCTTAGACTTAATTGGATTGATAAAAATTGCTCTAGGGTTATTTTCATATATTTTTATGCTTCCTTTGTGAATTTATGTGATTGTTACTGTTATTTGCTATATGAAAATACCAACATATTTTTCCTTAATATGTGTGCAAAAGGAAATTTGGACAAATAAATGAAACAGATGGAGTATGTATTTGCATATTCAGAAAGTAACCCATATATTTATAAAATAGTGGCCTAAAAAATCAAGAACTGACCATATATTATTAAAATAGGCTATAATATTTATGTATATGCTTGTATAATGATGAAATACTTTGGTAATTGAACTTAATCTAGTGTTCTACCTACTAATTTCTTAAGAATTATATTAATCATCACAAGATTGGTTCCATTTTCATTGAAATACTTTGATATGTCCTTCAAATCACAAGTTGAATTATGACACCTCATCACATGATCATGAAATACTTTCATTCAAAGGTTTGCATCAAACGTACATACTATTCAAAAAATAGACCACATAATTACATAACATGTAACTATATTATAAAGTAAGCCACATATTTATCAAAGTGTGACCTCATCACATGAATAGCTGGCCACATAATTTAAAAATAGGCCACAATTTGCAAATAAAGTATTCTCATATTTTCATTCAAACAATTAGATAATGTGATATATACTAAAAAGTGTGCACACAATATTATAGTTGTGATCACATATACAAAAAGAGTGGCCATATTAACTTAAGTATGATATGTCATAATAAGTTCTTTTGTCCATATATACAAAAGTGTGCACATATTGACATAATTATGCCCCCATAAATGAACATTTTTATATAGATAAAAGCTACCTAATTGGATGATTAACTTCATATGCTGTTTTCTTCACAATACTACAATTAACTTCAATGGCGTCCGATAAATTATCGTCTTTAATTAGGCTATCTTTACCCATGTAGGTATTTTATGATTGTTTCCTCCTTTAATATCTAAGATACAACTCATATAAGATTGTAATGTAAGGAAGACTTTGTTAATAGCCAATGGAGAATAACTTGTATATGCTTGCTCAACAGCCTCGATAAGTTGATCGACAGTCATTGGTACCGCTCTAATTTTCAAGAAAATAATAGCATGAAAGAAATCCAAATCAAGCACATTCAAGTCAAAATTGTTAGAAGGTTGGGAAATAAACTTAATGTGTAATCTTAAGGTAGTAGCTGTATATGCAAAAGCTTAATCATTTACATCAATATGAGGTTTGACATTATCCTGCTGGATATATTGTTAGTGTTAGCCCTAGCCCTAACTCATTGTATCTGGATATTTAACTAATAAGAATTCAATTCATTATTTTATATTTTCTGCGTAATGTAATTTGATGAATTTCCTTACATAGTGATTCTGCTTTAGTTATTGAAAATGTGATCTGTATAGTAAAACCTAAAGTGTTAAAAAAATTACTATTCTAAATATCACTAGTCGATTATTATCATGGGAGTAATAATAAATTAAGACTAGTATGTGCTCTATGAGATGGTCTTATTTTACAAGTCATAGGATATATGATATCAATTAGATATACTAATACATGTCGAAGAACAGTGTATTAGATCGATCCACTTAATGAGAATACTACATGTGAAAAAGGTCATAAGTATTTCTCATGCAATTTTTATACTAAAATCTCTAGACCTGAAATTACTATAAGTTCTTAGGTAGTTTCTCATATGATTTGACGTATTGCCTAACATGCCTGTAACAAGATTGCAAATACGAGTACAATTGGGTATATCAGGAACTATGCTTAAAAACATGAGTAAAGTGAAGGGATGACCACTCTCTGTATGAGAGAAAAGATATCATAGGCCATTTGATTAGTGAGACTGAGTAGTGCATGCATACCCAGATAGGATGATAAGTGTTATGCATCTATCTGATTTAGTTAGTATCACTAGAGAATCAATAAAATGCATTAACAATAATAAGGGTGACTGAGGACATGCCTTATGCTAGGGATAATCACCTTTTTTGTGTGTTTTTGAAAAAAATTTCAGAATTTGGTGTAAAACAAACAGAAATTCCCAATTTGGTGTGCCACGTTGGTGTTGACTGGGATTTTGAATTTCAGTGCACCAATTGAAGAAGCGCACGAGACACGTGTCAATTCAGCACGTCGGAGCGCCATTGGAAGCAACGCATTGAGCAGAGTTTCATCAGTCATCCGCCACGTGTCAGCTTTCCATCAGTGCACCATTCTAATCCGCGAACTGAGCTGCAGACCCCAGCCACGTTTTAGCTCCCGGTCAGTGCGCCATTCCAAGCCGTGAACTGAGCGATTGTTTCGGCACGCCTCAATATGTGGTTGCTGGTACACCATCTGATGATCCACTCCATTATCATTCTCAGCATATGTAGTGGTATCGAAGAGTTACCCGTAGATGGATCTTTCACCAGGGTGCTACGGCGGTATGTTTATAATATATATAATTTATAATTTAAAGTGAATTATATTATTACTAAAAATTATAACTAACAATTTACATTTTTATTATAGGTTGACACACTGGAGTATATTTTTTTATCTACTTCTACTCATTCACCACAACAGATCACCACCAGTTCACTAGTAGCACTAAGAAAAGATAAACGTACCTTTACAATGCCACCTCCCCAACCTGCACCCGTTGTTGCTCCATTTTTAAATGAATTGCAGCGAGCAAATGCTCCATTAGATCAACCATCACGTCATCGCCGACGACGACATAGGGATGTACCTATCCCACCATCAGCATTATGTCTTCCTATGCCTGAGCCTGTTTACTTCCATCCACTTCAGCCATTTCAGTTCCCATCCTCCTCTTCAAACCCAGGTTTTTCCACATCTCGCTCCTACCCATTCCTCAACCTAAATAGTTACATGCTAGGCCCTTCAGCACATGCCTTCTCGGCAGGACCATCTTGTACACCTGGCTTATCCATTTCTACGCCATTTGGACCATGGGCTTTCTCCGAGCATAACCAATGGTTGCGTCCACAGGCCATACCTGTACATTCTATCCCATAACCTTCACAGTTCATGTACAGTCAGACACCTCAGACGCAGTTAGATTCAATTTTTCCATCCATATTTGGACAAACGCAGGCACAGGAAGCTCAATTTCCAAGATCATTTTCAGAACCATTTAGTTCTAATGTTTAGCAAGCTTTCTTGCAATCATATGGTCTTACTGATATTGTAGCTCGGCGTATGGATGTTGAAGATTCTACTACCAGCGGTACAATTGCTACTCCTGCTGCAGATGATGATGATGACGATGAAGATGACAATGATGATGCTGGTTAGCCACAAAATACTAGTTTGATAGACATGAGTACTAGAAGAATCATAAATAGACGGGCATTAGGACTCATATCCCAAATTAGACGAAATAACCATTTACACCTGGCTCTTGATATTAGGGGTGTTCAAATTCGGTTGGTTCACCGAACCGAACCGATTTGAAGAAACCAAATGAAAACCGAATTCTCTTTAGGAAAACCAAAAACTGATTTTTGAGAGTAAGAACTGAATTTAAACCGAACCAAATTTTCGATTCGGTTTGGTTTCAATTCGGTTAAAAACCAAATTTTCAACTTCATATTTTCAACCTAAAAACCACAACCCCTCTTTTATATTTTCAACTTAAAACACCTGTGTAACACAACTTGCAAAAATAATTCCTACTTTTTTCACATTGAACATATTTCAATTTCATATAATAACAAAATTTAAACAAATAAATAATAAAATTCAACACTTCTGAATACACAATAGTGGCTGAAAATTTAATCTGATATATACACAGATTTAATCTAAGAATACATAATAGTGACTGAAAATTTAATTTGATATATACATTTTTGAATTTTAATTACTGATCTAATAATAATAATATGATGAATTAATTAATGAAAGAAGCCAACATCATCATAATCAAGAAAACCAGTTATTGATGTCGAAAGTGAAGACAAATTCCCAGCACATTGCAAGAGAAATCATTGAAAAGAAATAAGAAACAGCCAATAATATGTAATTAAAATCATTGAAGAGAAATCAGAATTAAGAAACAACAATCTCAACCGAACAATATGCATTCCATAACCAACGAAAACAGCTGACAATTAATATCATTGAACAGAAATAAAAAATAACAAACAGATGGTGTGAAGAAAGAAAAGCTTACCTTAATAGAGGAAGCAGATGGTGATGCTGACGGAGGAGATGAAAGCGGAGTAGATCTTCAAGCAATGGCGTTAAGGGAGCCGGCGATAGTCTTTGAAAATTTCGAAGAAGGAAGGAACAAATGAACACGGAGCAGATCTTCAGGCGATGGCGTGAAGGGAGCCGGCGATGGTCTTTGAAAATTTTGAAGAAGGAAGGAACAGATGAAGGCGGAGCAGATCTTCAAGCGATAACGTGAAGGGAGCTGGCGATGGTCTTCGGAAATTTCGAAGAATGAAGGAACAGATGAAGGCGGAGCAGAGCTTTCAGGTGACGATCGGCTTACTTGACGGAGGCGGAGACCGATGGAGAGAGAGAGAGTGGCGGACGGCGTGCTTAGTATAGAAGAGGAGAGAGCGGCGGCTGCTAGTGAAGAAGTCGAAGAAATGAAGAAGAGGGGCTGATCTGATGAAGATAATAGATGAATAATTTAGGTTTTGTAAACCTAGTATGAAACGACGTCGCCTAGATTCGGTTCGGTTCGATTTGAAAAATTGCAAAACCAATCATCAAACCGAATTTTTCAGTTTTTACTATTCTCACACCGATAACCGAACCGAATTTTCGGTTAACCAAAAAATCGGTTCAGTTCGGTTTCGGTTCAAAAACCGAATTTCGATTTTTTGTGAACACCCCTACTTGATATAGCGATTTTTATTTATGTATTTTTTTTTCTTAAAATCTATTATTATTTTTTTATTAATCATTAAATAATTATTATAATTATCAATATTTATTATATTTTTGTTATCATTACATAATAATTTTAATCATTACAATCAATTATTATATAATTATCTTAATCATTACATAAAAATTATATACTCATCATAATCATAACATCATCATATGTTTTTTTTAAAAAAATAATCATAATCATAACATCATCATAACAACTTCTTTCACATTTCTTCTTTCTTCTTTAACATTTTCACGGCAGCATTCAAGTCCAGTGCGCCATTTGAAATGGAGCACTGGTCAATGCGCCATTTGAAATGGAGCACTGGTCAATGCTCCATTTCAAGTGGCACACTAACTTCCACCTCAGCAAAAAATACACCAAACTTGTAAATACTTTACTATTTACACTTTATTTCTTTTTAACACCAAATTTGTAAATTTTTTTTTCTAAATTGCACCAAAAAAGTTATTATCCCCCTTATGCTAATCATTGATATTAATAGCAAAGAGTTGTATAAGATTGTTATAAGCTCTGTCGATTCGTTCGAATGACATTCGATTCAATTTGAGTAATTATAACGTCTTGCTAGAGACTAATTATAATTTATGGACTTAAATATAGTTTGACTTCATTGCCAATACTGAATGGGTCTTTTGGATCACACACATCAAAGGGATTAGGGTTAATTTGAGAAGTTTGTTTTATATTAGATGTTGTTGATCAATTAAATTGTTTAATTAATTAATATTGAGTCTAATTGAATTAAACCTAATTGGATTAGGACTTAATTGAAAAACATATTGAGATTATAAGGGTTTTTGTTTTTGAATTGGATTTAAAATTAAAAACCAATTTGGTTTTAAGTTAGACTTAAAACTGAATTCCTATTTGGGTCTAATTGTGAATTAGAAACCAAATGGAAAGGAATTTCATTATTCTCTTTTGTTTTATACCGTGTTTCACTTGTTTCCAATTAGGAATTGGAATATAAGTGAAATACTGGAAGGGATAAGATAGGATGAAGTGTTATCCTATCCTACCTCTTAAGAATCAATTTTGGTTGAGAAAAGAGAGTTAGAAATGTGAAAGGAGTTTATGTAAAATCAAAAAGGAATTTACTTCTCTTCCCATTCTTTTTTAGAGTTTTGCGAAAACTCTCTGAAAAACATTTTGGAAATTGAAATTCTTCTCCTCCTATCATTTTTTGTTTTTCATTTTTCAAGAATAAAGAAAAGGAAGGCTACTGAAACTCTTCCTCCATATTTCATTTAAAGAAATGAAATAAAAAGCCAAAAATGAAAATCTGTATCCCTCCCATTATTGGATATGTTTTGAATGTATCTTTCCTAAAGAGGTTAGACTTTTTTTATTTCTTAGCACACTTTAGATTAACCCAAATGAACCTTAAGTGTGTGTGTGTGTGTGTGTGAAAGAAGTGGGGAGTGCCCTTAGCATCCTTAAGTCAATTTCAAATTGCTAGAGGATTCCTTAGGGAGGTTCTAACAACCTAAGGATTCTGTAGGGAAGCTTACAGTGATCCAGTGTAAAGCACACATCAAGAGGTAAATTTATAACTATCCCTACACTTGATTATGTTGATAAAAACTGTTCTAGGGTGGTTCCTGGCTTTAATTTTGCTTCTATTGCTTGCTATTTGCATAATTATTACGTTATTTGCATGTGGGAGACCCAACATATATACGGTGTAAGAGTAAAATGATGGCCACTTTTTCTTGATTGCGGGCAATAATTTTCAATCAAAGTGGCCCTAATCACAACTTTGATCACACTTAAAATAGCATTGGTTTTCACAGTACCTGCATCCCTATTTTTGCCTTTTTTTTTTTTTTTTGCTTGTTGTTTTTCAGTAAATGGCCAAATGCCAATTTTTCATCAAAATTTAATTCTCCAAAAGCATCAAATATAGGCCTACTAAAGGCAGCTAGGAATATTACTTTGGTGATAAACCTCTTGCTTTGACAACTTCGTAAAGCCCTTTTTCATTTTCACCTAAATAGAAATTTTTCGTTTATTGCTTATATAGAACCATTTTTTATCAATGTGAATCACATTGTCTATTTTCTTGAAAAGCACTTTGTTGCTTATGTTACTTGTATCTAGCATTAACAAGCTAAAAACCAGCATGTTCTTATTATTCTCAATGTTCAGTTGTAGCCGGATAACATTACTATGTGGCTTAATTTTTCCTTTCTTTGTGAGTATGTGCATATATGATACAGAATGCCCTAATCAACATGCAGGTTGACGTATTGAGGTCCTAAACCTCAAAGGTATCTCTTTGATTCACAATGAACTTGAATTTTTTCTTTCCTCTATTCCAAATGCCTTTCATTCCCCTTGTGTTTCTACTTTTATCTCTTCCTTGCCTCAAGATCTTATACACACAATTCTAAAAAATAGAAAAACTGTAACACCCATTCCCGGCTTACGAAAAACCACGACGAAATGTCAAGCTCCAATGAACATAGTATTTAAAACTAACTATTTTAAACCTAATATTTATTTACTTAACATTATTAAGCTTACAACGTTCGTGGGCCAACTATTTAATTTACATATTACTTACAAAAAGTCTTAATATATACATGACAAACTATACCACAACTGTATGAAAATATTCCATAATTCCAAAATTCAAAATCACTTTCTGATTGTCCTCTGATGAATGACATATCAACACATATTCCCTGCTAAGCTATTCCTTAACCTGTGAGTTACAACACATAACTCGTTGAGCTTGATTGCCCAGTGGGTACTTTATTTATTTAACAAAACTTAAATCAAGAATACAAAACTCAAATACATTTGTTCACAACAATTATTATTTACTGCTATAACAATTTATTTGCCGATATGTTTTTCTTTTATTTACTATCTATCTTTCTTTCCTTTTGTAATATACAAACTGTATTTATTGAAATTTTGATTATAGATTTATTATTACGTATTTATTAATATTGTTTTAGCTCTATAAAGTATTTCGATAAACTAATAAAGATAAGACAAATGGACATCGGTCCCTTTTAATAATTTGGACATCAGTCCTCTGAATATGCAGTTGCTAGTATGATATCATACTCCTACCAATATCAGTTTTGTCCTGCTTACTAAGTAGAGCTTGTAATTAACTTAATAAATTATGATTTAATTCTAACTTCTAAAACTAACTTTCATGCTTAATTTATAAATAAATTTATGATTTTACCAACTAATACATTCACCAACGCAATAATAATATTTCAACACAATAATAGCACAGGAAATTAAGACAATAAATCCCAAATATAACTCGGACGCACGTTCAAGTATTCAACACAATTAAATACTTAAAGTACAGAACTTGATTATATCCACCAATAGCTAAATCTCCGCAAATCCTTGGTTCCCCCTCTTTTTCTTTTAATTCAGATCCTAAAAATAATTGTAAGTATTTAAATCAATACAACTAATATTTATCTAGGTCTCCAAATGGTCAATTCCTCAAAATAATCACAAAATACCCATATATCTAATCTGTTGGACTTAATTGAAAGGATAAATAAAGTTCAAGGGTTGCTTACAAACACAGAAGGACTAAAATGAAAAGCTACAGAAACTTCAAGGGGGCTGCGCTATAATAAACTAAACCTTTGAGCACCGAAACTGATACATGCCTATTAGAACGACGTCGCATTGAACAAAAAGTGAACCCAATTCGCGTTTCAACCTTCTTCTTCGCCGTCTCCTCTGCGTCGGGTTTCACCATACCCGATTGGCCTATTAATGTTTTCTACAACGATAAACGGCGAGCTAGACACCGATCTTCTCCTCTTGGCATCGCCGGTCGGTTCCTGGTCTCAGAACTGATGGACAGTTGCCGGAGCTGACGGAAAATGCTTAGAAAGGTCACGGGTTACCCAACTGCCCCGATGGATGGTCCAACTGTAACTCGGCTTTCTGGCTATCGGTTGAGCAATTTTTCATGTTAAATCTGTTCTATGGATTCCTAAGAGTTTATTGATGGTATTAGTTTTTGAAAATATTAGGGGAATAGGTATTGACCTTATAATTTTCTTCGGTATTTTCTTCCTCTTTTTCTCAATTTTTCCCTCTGTTTCTTTCGTTTTTCCTTCTTATTTTCTACTGTTCACTACCCCTTTTATACCACAACTCTTTCTTGCTCCCCACACCTTTCATTCTTTAGCTTCCATTTGTCCTCTTCTTCTGCTGTTTGCGTATTCTTCTTCTTCTTCTTCATTCAGTTTTTTTTTAAATTATTATTATTATTATATCATCATCATCATCCAAATACACATATGTATAACCCAAAATTACACTTTAGTCCTTAGACTAATGTTCGTTCTCATTTTTTACCACCTAAATTACGACTCTACCATTTCGACACGTTCTTGATGGTCGAAATGTGACAAAAAGCAACAACAATTTTCTTAACAATAATAGCTCTTTTAGACCATTCTCAAGGTCATACACTAGATGTCTTCTAATTTCACCTTTCATTTGGTCACTAACATTTTTCTTTTTCTTACCTTTTATTCTTGACGAATTTATGATTCCTCATTTTCATAATCTAGTTGAGGAAATTTAAGATCAAAGTGAAATCGGAATGCATTTACCTCGTTTATTTGGGATGATTCAAGATTTTGTCAGATTGTGATTATCTCTACATTTTCACTTTCTTTCACTGAAAAGTAGTCCATAGTTTTCTTTAATTGTTGACATGTTTGTTGCAGCAGGGGTTCTGAAATTTTCCTTCAAAATAAAGTCTCCCCTTCATTCGTTCAACTTGGACTATATAGAAAAGAGCTATAGCGAGAATATTATTTTACTTACTCACAAATCTGTTATCTTCAACTCAAAATTTTCCCGTCATTTTTGCCCACCAAGTTAATTTTTTTTTATTTGGCAAAAAAGGACCACAAGGTGATCCTTCACATTATCGGCGAGGAGGTGGTGAAAGGGAAAGTGGATAAAGTGAAGGTGTATTTTGTAACACCCTAACTTTTAAATGTTGAATTTAAATTAAAAATGACTAATTTGACAATAATTTTTAAGGGCATTATAGTTAATTTATTCTAACCAAGCTAGTAACATCAGCAACAATTATTCACCATTAAATTATTATTTTACACGACACCAATAGTAATATGAATAGTAATTTACTATTAATCTAAATAATAATTTACTATTTTAACAGTAACATGAATAATAACTATTCATTACCAACCTTGGATTACGGTTTTACTATTCATCATTAAATTCATTCTGTAACATTTTCACGAACAGACTACATCGATAGATTCATTATAATTTTCTCATCGTCGTGGTATATTTATTAATATAATAATAATAATAATAATAATAATAATAATAAAATAAACAAATGACTAAAGGTTGGATGGCAGAAATGTGATCAAAGTTTGATTGGCAAGATTTGTTTTATTTGCTATTATTCAATTTTATTGGCTGGAAAATGTGAGAATGGTAGGTTATTTTATTTGCAAATTTTCAATGTTGTTGGCTGGAAATATTTGAATGGGTAGTTGGAATATTGAAAATTGTTGAGGAAACGTTAAGAAATAAAGTATGTAGAGGTATGGGAGTTGAATATTGATTGAGTAGTCTGAAATGAGGTATAACAGAAGGGATGGGAAGAGCAGGGAAGAGCAAGAAATGCTCTGTGAGATTTAAAGGAAACAGAAAAGAGAAAACTTAGAGCTATTTTAACTATCTTGCAGCAAATTTAGAAACTAAACCCTCCAATCTACTCATTGAAGTTTGGTGATCAATCCGGACATGAGAAACAGCTCGACCAATCGCCGAAAAGTCGTTTTTCAGCCGGGTCAGCCGTTAAAAATGGTAAGTGCATCAGTTGGCTTCGTTCTAAATTTTCACCATCATTTGATCGGTTTCCACCTAATTTGAAGCCGTAGATCGACCGGCTGTGAGGAGAGGAAGATTTCGGTAGGTGGCTCGTCGAAAACGGCCATAAAAAACACGAGTTACAGTCGGACTATTCGAACCCGCGTCGTGACCCGTTCTACTGCTGATCGGGTGAATAAGACGGCAAACTTCGGTTTTGGTGCTCCAGCTTTCTAAAATTTACGCGGGCGCCGCAAATATTTTCTGCGCGTTTTCAATCCAGTCCCTCTGCTTTAGGTATTGACCCCAAACTTTAATTTCTCTTACAAACTCGTCCTTCAGCCAAATTTAATTAAATAAAATGAATTTATTTTGAAATTAAACATATTTAGGGATCTAAATAAATTATTTAGACCATAAAAATAAATCTGAAACTATAATAAAATAATTTAATTGATGTAATTTCAGTATAGAAATATTTAGAGATTTGATTTATAATATTTGGACGTGTAATAATTAAAAATATAAAATTAAAAGGGGAGGTATTTAAAAGAAAATAGTTGGACAATATTTTCTTGCAAAAAATATATGTTTATATGTATATAATTATAATTAGACTTAATCAGTTAAAATTTATGTATTTTAATATAGAAAATAAAAAGGGATTCAAATAATAGTTATAGAAAATAAATTAAATAGGAAATGAATGGAATATACTTAGAAGAAAGTATTTTGGACACTAAAGAAATAAATTTGAACTATTGTAAAATTTATGAAATTAATGAAAATTAATATAAAAATATTTAGAAACTTAATTAGTAATACTTGGACATTTAATATAGAAAATAATTAGAAATAAAAAGGAGATACTTAGAGAAAAATATTCAGACAATATTTTTCTTATAAAAATACATATGTATATTAATGACATTAGGTCCGTTCGGATAGAGGAAGGAGGAACTGAAACAAAAAGAGACTGTTGAATAAAGGAGACTGCTAAAATGAGGTTTGATACTTTAATTACGAAAATACCAATTTATTTTTTTAAAATCTCTTGCATCAAAAGTTGCTATTGATTATTATGAATTTTATGAAATCTAATATTTCGTGATTTAAATTTGTGAATTGAAAATATATTATTTATGATTTAACCTGTGATATGGAAAAAATATATATATTGTGTGATTTAATTGTTGATTTGAAAAATATATATATTTGTGATTTAATTTGTTATTTGGAAGATATATTATTTGTGATTAAATTGTCACTTGCAATGGATTTGGATGATACTATGAAAATATTTATTTTGCTCTACTTAGGTAAGTTGAACTAGTGTGATAAGGGTATGATGCATCATATACTAAGCAGTACTGCGACCAACTAAGTTAGACTTAAGTCAAACTTTGGATAATACCGAACAGAGCCTGCGATCAGGTCCAAATTAAGTTACCCTTTGAATAATTTGGATACGGCCGTCAAAAGAAGAATTAACTTCGGTTAAAATAGGATGCTCCGGCTACGGCCTAGACTTATCAAGACCCTAAAAGAAATACAGTAGCTTTATCCATATGTTCACCATAATACTTAATAGAGCTAAACAAGCAGCAAATATTGTATGAAAGTGGTTCATTTAGTCAATTTCATATTTTAATTGAATTGATTTAATTGGTTATTTATTATTTTATTTGTTGTGAGAGTGATTTATTTTACTTATTAAATGATTTATTTAAAAGTAATAAGAAAATTTAATATTGATTTGATTATTATTTATTTCAAATGAGTTGATTAATTATGTTGATATTTATTATTGAATTGTTTTCTTTAAAAATATATTTATTGCCTTAAATTTTTCTTTAATTGCAAGAAAACATTATTATTGCTATTTTTCTAGTTAAAATATCCACTGAGCGAAATCGTTCAACAAGTTTTGTTAATTCTAAACTTGTAGGTTTTCTGAAAGTCGCGAGAAGAATCAGTACAATCAAATAATATCAGGCTCACCAAAAATACTTAGCAAGGCATATGTGAAGTTAAGTCAAAGAATAGAAAAGAAGCTGGAATTAAATTTTATTTATTCAATGTTGTAAATTATGCAAATTATATTCTAATCAAGTATAAAATTATGATCTGTATACCATGTAATATGTGATGTGGTGCAACTTGATTTTACCATAAATGGTCAAATTAAAGGGTACTACATATTTGATAGTACATTTATCAATATTTTATTTTGTTACGGTGTAATGATTAAAAGAAAAAATATTTGAGAATTAAAGTGGGAAAAGTATTTTCAAAGAAATTTTTTTAATTTTTTTTTCCCAAAAGAATCTCCCAGAAAAAGAAAGGTAAATTCTCGTAAGTTAAAATGGGTGGCGGAAGGAACGAACGAACATATACTCGGACCCACACGGGGAAGTGGTTCTCTACAGTGAAAAAATCTGAATGGCTCAAGACAAATTGAACGGTCAAGATTCATTCATCTCAATATGTTAGCATCATGTTTTGCCAGCCAAGCAGTAACAAAAAGCTACAAGAAAGTCAAACACAGGCGATCTTATCTCAAACTGCTTTCCGTTCGGGAATCCCAAAACAATTTACATTTCACAAAGAAACAAACGAAACGAGGAGAGAATTTTCATTTCTAGATAGAGAGAGATGAAGATCACGGCGCTCTTGGTGATGAAGTGTAATCCGGATGGATCGGATCCGGTTATTTTGGCTAACGCATCCGACCTGAGTCACTTCGGCTTCTTCCAAAGACCAAGCGTCAGAGAATTCATTGTTTTTGTCGGTCGGACCGTCGCCAAACGGACTCTCCCCGGCCAACGTCAGTCCGTCGAACACCAAGGTCTTCTTTTGTTTTTTGTTTCCTTTTTCCATATTTGGAATTGTAATTCTGGATTTGCAATCTTATTATGACGATAATTGATGGATCTAATCTAATGTGATAAAGCTTCCATTTTCTTTTATTTTCAGAGTACAAGGTGCACTCTTACAATATAAATGGCCTCTGCTCGGTGGGTTTTATGGATGATCATTATCCCGTTCGAAGTGCATTTTCGGTTCTCAATCAGGTAATTTTCTGCGTATATTTCAATTTGAATTGAATTGTGGTTTGAATTGCATAGTTATTGGGATATCCTTTTAGTTGACGTCCTGGTTGCATTGCTGAACCTGGCTTATGCATGAATTTTTGTATATCTATAAATTTGTTATTTGTTGTTATGTAGATGCTTTCATGTAATAAATACCTCTTAATCTGCTGTCATTCAATGGTCGATTTGCTCGTATCAGCCACGGGTTGTTACTTATGTTTTGAGCTTCAAGGATGAAAGAGGCCTTGAGGCATGATATTATGTTCTGTAGAATTCTGAAATTGTCGTCTCATAGATTGTAAATAATTATAATGTTTGCAGGTACTCGATGAGTATCAGAAGAATTTTGGAGATTCATGGAGGACAGTGCAGCAAGATAACACTCAACCTTGGCCATATTTGAATGAAGCTGTGACTAAGTTCCAAGTAAGGCAACTTTCTTATTATTGTTATCTGTGGTTTACGCAGCTTAAAGTTTTGCTAATAGCTACCTAATGTTGAAAACCCAAAATCTTCCGCTTTCCTTATTTTTTATCATAATTTTCCAGGATCCGGCAGAGGCAGACAAGTTGTTGAGAATTCAGAGAGAATTGGATGAGACAAAAATTATCCTTGTGAGTTAATAGCTTGTTGATATGCATGTATCTGTTTTTGGTCTCTGTGTAATTGCATTTTCTAATCTAATTTACCCTTTAGTGATGATTCTGTGGTCCACCCCATCCCTTCTCTTTCTCTTTTCTACAAAGTTGCGTTTTCAATTCCCCGTTCTCGGTTTCTTGTTGCCTTGAGGAATCTATTGCAGTAGGTACAACTGTTTAGTCATCTGTCAGATAGTATTAGCTATGTTATATTTTCATGGCAGATTAGATGGGCACCTGTTTTAGTTCTGAGTTCTTTCAGTTTCATGCACTTTTTTTGAGGAAGCTAAAATGACATGAGGTCTTAAAAGAATGTACAGATGAGATGATGATTCTGTTTTGCATTACCCATCTAGAAGTCCTAGTATTGGTATTTGCTATCAGAAACAAAAATTCTTATCTCCTACTCTGGTTGGTTATGCATACTAGGCATCTTTTTCTGCCTCTGGCTTCCATAGTATTATTTTACTTATTGTAACAAATTTGTTGCTGTTTTCTTCTCTCTATCTGGTGCATGCTACTTGAAAGTTGGTACCTGGTAAGTGATAATATTGACAACCATAGTTGTCGAAGGTGCGCCTAGGGTAAGGCTCAGACCATGGAGCCACAAAAACAAACAGGTGGGCCACTTTCTCCTGGCGATGCCTTAGGCACAAAACAAGCACCTTAGGAAGTTGTTTCCCTGGTGCAGAAAAGGCCATAAGGTTCCTGCATGCTTAAATTTAAAAATAAATATACGAATAACATTAAAAAGTAAACTCACGAAGCACAGAAACCAACAGAAGGAGCTTTTGACTAAAGAAAAGGAGGAAAGGACCTTAATTTCCTAGAGTTGTGGTCAGTTTTTGAGTTTTTTTTTCAAATATTTTGACATATCTCAACTTCTACCCCTTATTTTCAAAGTAAATACCAATTTTATAAGGGGTTACACTGGCCAATTTTTTTAAAAACCCTAATTCAATTTTAAGAAGGGATTTTATATTTTATGAAGGGAATACTTTATTCAATTCTTCTTTCTTGTTTTAATATTATTTTAGTACTATGAGACTATATTTCTTGATGCTTGTACTGCTGAAATTAGTTTACTGAAACTTTTGAGTTTATAATTGTTTTCGTTTTGGTCATTAAGTGGATGTTCTTTGATTGGAACTTGGAAATTTTATTTAAATTGTAGTTTTGCTTTTGAATCCTATGTATGGGACTGATTTAAGCTTCCTACACTAGTGTTTTTGTTAAGATATCACTTCCTCTGGTGCTGGATCGAGTGCAAATAGTAGTCTGAGTTCTAAAAAGATCCGTATGGAAATATGTGTGTGGCTAAGCCACCATGCACAATGACCTGATAGTGATATGTAATTTGTGTGAGAAAATAACCAACAGAGAGGTATATATAGAGCAATACAACAATTAGTTTGTCTAATTAGTATTTGGTTTTAGACTAAGTGCGTGCATTTTATATTTAGCATTTACATTTAGACACTTATCCTACTCTTTAATCTATCTCTTTTATGGAGAAACCATTCAATTGGTTTATGATTCAAATTGTATCCATGCTAGTTATTGTCCAGATTCTTTCAACTGTTTCAAACCAAGATTTGTTGTTTAGGATACTATTCAGGGATGGCTAGAAATTTGCACGAAGTGTATAATATTCCTGCAGAAGACATCATCATGCTTGATTGATTTTTTCACAGAAGTCTTCTTATGGCACCTTAAGCTTCGATATCCTCTTTAAGCTTATTTTTGTCAAATTAAATTGGATGGCAGAGTTTTCTGTACATATATGATCTTAGATTCTTCATATCTCTTAGATTCACATTACACGTTGGAATGTCTATGTGATAAGTTGGATGTGTAACAATCTCAGTAAAATTTTGTTAGAGAATGAATTGTTTCATGAGCAAATAAAATATTAAGTGTATTATTTTAGATAGAATGAAATTAAGAAACTAGCATTCTGCCATTCCCTTAAAATTGAGTTTATACCACCGGTGAACATAACTGAAACTTGACTGTTATTAAAAACTGCTAGCAGCTTGAACTGAAAAATGAAAGATCGTTTGAACTATAGTTTGTTCCTTTGATGTTATTCATACTGCTGCTATTCAACTCATGGAAAACATGGAGAATTAATATATTTTGAGGGGTTTTCTTTTTGTTCCCATTTCTCTTTTCTAAATGTTTCAGTGCTGTCAAGTATCTATCACTGACATCTATGTTGTTTTTCTTGTTTCTTAATTTGCTACAGCATAAAACTATTGACAGTGTACTTGCACGAGGTGAGAAACTGGACAGTCTGGTCGAGAAGAGTTCAGATCTGAGTGCTGCTTCTCAGGTACTTGCATAAGAATTTATACTAGATTTTTCTATGCCCAGCAAATACGCTTAATGCCTTCTTTTTCCAACTTATCCTTAGATTATGTGCTTGAACTAAAATTTTGGTATTGCTTCCACATCAGTTCATACAGTTAAGGGCAATTGTTTAAGTTTAGGTTGCTAGACACACAAAAAGATATCTGAAACTAAAACATAATTAAGTGGGATGTGATTTTTTATGGGCTTGTTCATGCAAGCTCTGAAAGACATTAGATTCAGTTGTAAAAAATAAAGAGGAAATTAAACCTTTATATTTTGATATATATATATATATAGAGGGGTTGGGTGTGTGCGGGGCGGGGTGTTCTAATGGCAAATCTAATTCAAGTTTCCATGTACTTAGGTGTTCTTCTCGTATTAAAATTAGATTCTGTTAATATCTAGCATCAATTCATATTGGTTTTCCCTTAAGTTTAAAGAGCAATTGAACTAATATAAATATTTTAGTCTCTGCTATCTTTTCCATCATTAGTTACTACTAAAAGGCAGGCTACAGGTAGTTTTATCATCATCCTGTCCGAAACATTTAATTTCACAAAATCTCTGTAAACTGTAAACTAATAAGCATGATTTTACTGGAAACTTGAATTTTCTGTGGAATTGAAACGCAAATGTTTTCCAATTATTGGCAACATGACCGAAATATCACCACGCCAACATATCCATGTTAGGCCATTTAGATTCTGGGTTTATTTTTATGTTTTAAGCATTCTGTCTGTTTCCTTTTATGTTTTAAGTATTTGCATCGTTTTCTTTGGTCATTATGAGCAATTCAAATAATTTCCTTTCAAATTTCTGTTCTGAAACAAATGCTATGCTCGTCTCTTGCATGATTTTGGAAATTGCTAACATATAAATTTTCTGGTGGTGTTATTGGATCAGATGTTCTACAAGCAAGCGAAAAAAACCAATCAATGCTGTACTATACTGTAATTTATTAAGCCACCAAGCAGCGTGTTATAGTGTTGACGTGGGTGGGTAGAAATTGTGATTGTAATATGTTACTATACCATTTATCAATTGTTTGTGTCCGGCTTTTGAGATCTCTCTTGGATCAATGAAAAAAGAAAAACAAACCAGAATGTTAATCTTGCAGTTATTATCATAGTTTTTGCATATTATATTTTGTAAAATATTTCATATTCATGGGTACGTCTGTACTGTGGTTCTTTTTTCAATCATCATCAAAGTAATGCAACATTGAAGGATGATATCATATCTGATTCAAATCATTGGCTTCATGACTTGAATTAGTCCCTTGGTACTGAATATGATTCCTTCCCAGCGACTCATTGTTAGTATTGTGTAAGGTTACAGTATGTTTATATTGCAGAAGGTAGGTTTGACTAGTCGGAAACTGAAAAAATTGTGCGCTAAATGATTCGTCTTTACGTCGCTTGTTATTATCATAAGTAGAGAATGTGTTTGTCTTGATTATTGCGAGAGAGGAAAATGAGAAATTGGATGAGTTGAAGATAAGCATGAGTCATAAAGTTCCGAGATTCTCCATACAACATTATTAGCAAATGCACAGCCATCACATCAGAATGAAAATTGTTTACTCTTTATCTTTAATATACAAGATTTGCATTATCCACACAGCACAACCTACTCCTATTCTTTTTCTATAGACAAAAGCAACAATCAACCCCACAACTTCATCATTCAGCAGTAGTAATACTAGTACTGTACAATAATACACTGCTACATTCTTCTGCGTTTTCTACTTGCCAAAAATGGACTTCAACCACCAAATTCCTTTGGTATCTTCAGGACCTCCTTCTGGTGGTGGGTCAGCCTGAGGAGTCTTGTGTAGCTTGGTCACATCGTACCCTTCTTCCTTAGCCTTCTCCACCAGCTGCTTGTATATCTCCTCATCTAAATGAGGGTCCCTGCACAATATCTGAATCCCAAAAAATAAAAATGCAATTCCAAAATCTGCCATTTGGAAAGAAATAAAGAAAAAAGAGGCATACCCAAAGATAGTTCTTCCTAGGCTCGCCAATCAATGCATAGGTATAATCTGGATCAATAACTAAAACCCAGTAATCTCCGGTCACAGGAATGATAGGCAAGAATGGAGGAACATAGAATTTGACCTTGAGTTTAGCTTCATCACTTTTAGGATCAGCTTTGTACGCAGTACCTTCTATGGAGCCTCTTTTACCTCCACTCCAGGTCTCATTGAGAACGTGCACAGTACCATCTTCATTGAGAGTATATGTAGCTCTTGTGTTCTCTCCATTCTTTGGCTGAAAACGAGATGGAAAAGAAGCTATTTCATACCATCTCCCCATATATCTCTTAACGTCGAGCCCTTTCACCACTTCCATCTCTTTCTTCGCTGCTGCTGCTGCCATTGTTGGATTCTTGAATCTTGAGGGTTTAGAGAATACTAGTTTGTTAAACAGTGGGTATTTTTACAATTGTTCATATAAAGAGGAGGTTTCGGATGATTGGGGTGCCACGTGGAGGCATAAGAGCCTTACGTGAAAGAGATTCTAGGGTCTTCCTCCTCCTGTTTACATTAGGGAAAACAAACTTAGTAAGGAAGGTATCTCGCTCACAAATAAACGTTATTTACACGTCTTGCCCACAGCTATAGCCCACAGCTATTGTCTATTTCTTTCTTTTTTTCAAAAAAAAAAAAGATTTTTCCCCATTCTAGAAAATAATAATAATAATAATAATAATAATAATAATAATAATAATAATAATAACTAGCCAACTTGCTTATTGGAGGGTCATTATTTAATTGTATAATAATTTAAATTTTTATTTAATTATATTTATTATTTATATTATTTCTATTCTAAATTAAATGAGACTTTAGAACAAATTGTCATTTTTAAATAAGTGAAACTTTTGGCATTTTTGATTGAATTACTACGATTTTGCTTTTTGTCTTGTAGTAGAGTGAGGAAAAAAATAATTTTTTAATAGGCTGTCAGATATGTGCAACCAAAGAATAAAAGAGAGGAAGAGAAAAGTGCTTGATATGTGCAGGCGTTGTCATAGGAGACAAAGAGAGATGAAAGCGTGTGGAAAAAGGAATAACTTGGTGTGGTTAATATGTGTGTATTTTGTGAAATGTGCGGCCAATATCTCCAAAACTGAGATGATTTCCACCTTCCACAACCCATTTTCCATATGACACATGCGCTACCAAATTGCAAGCGTCCGTAGAACCACTACAGCATCTGTCTCCGTATGTATATCTTCTCTCTCTCTCTTCCTTTTTGGTGCCATTTTAGGAAGAAATTATAGAGCAAAACTGATGATTAATAGTAAAATTCTCAATAATTTTACAACGAAGGTAGTATATAAAATTAATTATTGAAAAATATTGAAAAAATTAGTTTTAATTAATTATATTTATAATAAAATAATATTTTTATAGGAATATAATTTGAAATTGATTAATTAATAATTATATTAATATTTTTATTTTAATTTAATTAATTAATAATTAAATAATATTTTATTAGAATATAATTGATTCATTATAAATAATTATATAGTATTTTTTTTATGAAAAAGACTAGTCGCATTAAAAAATCATCTCAAGTTGTGTTGTCATTAAGGGAAAAATATGACTAGCCTTATTCGTAATTTTATTATGAGAGATTAAAATCAGTAATACATCAATTGTCGGAAAGTCTACCTACCCAGAAAATGTACAAATCATTATTCTTAGCCCATTTAGCAAGCATATGAGTTAAGATATTAGCATCACGTCGAGCATACTGAAAAACACATGAATTAATGACTCGACTAAGACTAACAATATCAACAACAATGCCCCCTCCCCCCTCCAAAGACAAATTGAGCTACATCCTTTACTAACCTCTTGAATAGCCATGAGGGAATCTGACTTGATAATTATGTTCATGTTGCCCTGAAGCATAGCGAGATCCATGTCGAGTTTGACTGTAAGAAGCTCCGCGTGCAACATAGTGTCTGCATGAGGGATCTTAATAGCAACTAACCCTATGATAGGGCCAGAAGATTCCCTTGCAACTGCTGCTACAACAGTACCTTGTGATTGATGATTCTAAGCAGCATCAACATTGATTTTGGTTATGGCAACGGGAGGAGGTACCTAAGCAGCAAGAAAGCATGAAGGAAAAGATGACCCTTTTTAATAGCTGCATTCTTGTATTTAATTGCCAGTCGTGAAGCTTGGGCAACAATACTATCAGCCCTTTTATAACAGAGCTCAAAAATACACTCATTTCTATTTGTCCACATACCCCAAAGAGTAAATATGACCTGCTCAAGCAAATTTTCCTCATGTTAAGCGCTTAAAAAAAGATCCCAAAACCCAGTTCCATAGCCAACCATTGAAAAAATATGCAGCACTTCATGCGATATCCTCCCCCAAACAGAGATTGCAAGTTGACATTTAAAAAATAGATGCTTTAACGAATCAGAGAAGTAACCACCTACCTTACAATCATCATTTATTACAACACCCCGCATAAGTAGATTGGGAGCATTTGGCAAAATATCATGTACAACTCTCCATAAGAAGATTTTTACTCGAGGACTCGCTTTGGAGGTCCAGATGATTCGCCAAATATCATACCTTTTTATTACAAACTGCTTCATCTTTACAAAGAATAGATCGTGTCACAGCATAATCGAACTTTACTGAAAAAGTACCAAAGGGGGAATCTTCCTAAACTCGGACATCCTGCATATAAAAACTGGAAATAGGGATATTAATTATAGCAGATGCCATTACATTATCAAACAGTCCCCTGACAAGGTCAATATCCCATCTTCGAGTATCTGTTTCTATTAAGTCTGAAAACATGAATTTGGATTGAAGGGAGGTCATTAGGAGTAGAGACAGGGACTTTACAATCAATAAGAGTCTTAACCCATCTATCCTAAAAAATGCTAATCCTGGAACCATCTCCAACTCTTCATAAACTGCCATTCTCAATGACTATACAGCTAGCAAATATACTTCTCCAAAGATAGGAGGGTCCATTTCAAAGCTTAACTTTCATAGGGTCATCCCTCAGAAAGTATTTAGCTCGGAGGACTTCATAAACTAGACTGCCCTGCATGTTTATTATACACCACCATTGACTTACAAGAATAGATAAATTAAAGGACTCAAAATCCATCAAGCTTAGATTTACAAAGTGAATCCCAATGCTTGCTGTAATACCCGGAATCCAGACTAGTAATAAATTCTATGTTTATTTTTAAATAATAATGGTAATAATAAAAATGATAAAAATAATAATAATAATAAAAAAAAAGAATGAATAATAATAAGATTAAATTTAAAAATAATAATAATAATAATAATAATAATAAGTTAAGATAAGGATTAATTAAAAAAGATAAAAAGAGTAATAAATTGAAGATAAAATTTATGGTGTGGCTGTAAGAATCGGACAAAACAAAACAAAAGAAAAAAAAAAAAAACAAAAATCAGAAATTTGGGAAGAAGAACACGAAGAACAGGGAAATGAAATTCAAAATAGGGGATCCCATTCCTTGTATTTAATCAAAAATCCGAGCTTGTAGAGTTGTAGTACTCGGTGAGGGGAGTCTTTTGCCGGTGAGAACTCGTCCGACCGCCACCGGACGGCTACGAACGAAGCGTTTGAAAACCGAAAATTTCAACTATATATTCGAAACTTCAAACGGAGATTACGCCGCCTTCGATCAACGTCCGGCTGCCAAGAGGGTCCCAACAGGTTGCCGCCGTCGAGAGGAGTCCAACCGTACCAGCCTTGCCGCCGTTGGTCGCCGAAATCGGCAACGGGCCGAGTGAGCCCAAGGAGCTGCGACGGAAAACCAGAGGAAAGAAGGAAGGAGAAGGGAAAATTGCCGTTTGGTCCTTCCGCTTTTCGTCCGTTTGCAAGTAAGTCCGAAAATTACATTTCGGTCCCTGAAGTTAATTGCCGTTTACATTTAGGTCCTGCCGCCTAACAGAATTTGGAAAATTGCAAACAGGTCCCTCCGCATTTTACATATCGACCCCAGAAGTTGCTTTGGCTCTTCAAATGGGTCCAAAAATTACAAAATAGCCCCTAAACATTATTTTTCAGTGCAATTTCGTCCAACCGACTATTAAATAAATTATTTATTGAATTTTAAATATTTAGGGACCCAAATAAAATTAGGAAAATTATTAAAAACGCATGAATAATATTATTGGAACCCAAGAATTATTTATTGGACTTATTAAGTGCTCGAATAATATTTTTAGGAACCGAAAACGCTGAG